>WNWK01014606.1:0-50729 GCA_009830355.1 Cherax destructor | reverse complement strand
AGAATATCTAACATAGACAGGACTCGCAGCAATGACATTAAGTTGTAAAAATTCAGATTCAGGAAGGATATAGGAAAGCACTGGTTTGATAATAGAGTTGTGGATGAGTGGAACAAACTCCCGAGTACCGTCATAGAAGCTAAGACGTTGTGTAGAATTAAAAATAAGTTAGATAAATACATGAATGGCTGTGTGGGTGTGAGTTGGACCTGACTAGCTTGTGCTATTAGTTCCCTCCTCCCTTAAGTGAATGTGACTGACCTGACTAGGTTAAGGCATTGGTACACACACAGACGGGAAAATGTTCTTTGTGTTAGTGTGACTTTGTAAATGGTCCAAGTCGGACCGAAACGTCGTCGTAAGCTCCTCTCTTCTATGTGCGGGTTGAGTGTGTATTGTTCCAGTCACGGTATTGTGCCTTTTTTTGTTATTTATGGACCCCGCAGGTAAGAGTCTTTTTCTTTCTAACTTTTTTAATGTTCTTCCTTCTTTTAAACCCCTCTTTCGTTCTTATGAGGTTGCTCTTATTGCCACCAGGCGTCGTAAGAATCATCTTCGCTTTCTACGTGACTGTCTTGTGGAGCAGGTTCTACCCCCTTCCTTCTCCCATTTCCTGAAACCCAACCCACTGGGCACTCCCTTTCCTGAGCATGCCCGTCTCTTACTCCAACAGCTCATTATTTATATTAAGTCTCAGGTTGAAGATGCCTTCTTTACTCTCCGTCAGCGTCAACATGCTCTCATTGCTTCTCTTCCACAAGATCTCTGTAACCTTCTCACTACCGTCGCTTTTGACACTGCTCGCCTGAATTTACAAATGCATTCTTCTAAACTACAGAACAAACTTCAACGTCTCATCTCAGACAGTCCTTGGTCTAAATTCTCTTTTACCGACTGTGTTACCAATCTGTCTTCTGTCACACTCTCCCAACATGAGCTTGAACTGCTTGGTTTTGGTCTTTCCTTTGCCACTTCACCTGCCCATCGCGCTGGTATTGACATGATCAGCTCTTTTGATTCTTTTCGCCAGTCTCGCTCTCGTAATAATAATCTCCCTGATTTATCCACTTTTCGTGGCGCTCTCCTTCCTGCTCTTGATAGTCTGTTTTCTAAGAACCATCACCTTCCTCGCCGCTATCAACTTGCACTTTCTTCTCTTAAATCCAACGATAACATTGTCATACTCTCTTCTGACAAAGGTAATTTGGTAGTTATCCTTGATCGAGAGAATTACCTCCGTAAAGCCGATGTCTTGCTCTCTGACTCACGTACCTACACTCCTCTCTTTTCCAACCCTCTTGATCGCATCAAGAGAACTTAAAACAAGAAACATAAGACTCTCTCCGACCTCTGTCCTTCTGACTTTAACCTTATTCAACGTTTTCGTGTCATCTGTCCCTATCTGCCCTATTTCTATGGCCTTTCCAAAACTCACAAACCTGATATTCCACACATCTTCACTATAATACACACATCTTCACTATAATAAACACATCTTCACTATAATACACACATCTTCACTATAATACACACATCTTCACTATAATACACACATCTTCACTATAATACACACATCATCACTATAATACACACATCTTCACTATAATAAACACATCTTCACTATAATACACACATCATCACTATAATACACACATCTTCACTATAATACACACATCTTCACTATAATACACAAATCTTCACTATAATACACACATCATCACTATTATACACACATCATCACTATAATACACACATCATCACTATAATACACACATCTTCACTATAATACACACATCTTCACTATAATACACACATTGTCACTATAATACACACAGTCACTATAATACACACATCTTCACTATAATATACACATCTTCCCTATAATACACACATCTTCACTATAATACACACATCGTCACTATAATACACACATCATCACTATAATACACACATCTTCACTATAATACACACATCTTCACTATAATACACACATCTTCACTATAATACACACATCTTCACTATAATACACACATCATCACTATAATACACACATCTTCACTATAATACACACATCATCACTATAATACACACATCTTCACTATAATACACACATCTTCACTATAATACACACATCATCACTATAATACACACATCTTCACTATAATACACACATCATTCACTATAATACACACATCTTCACTATAATACACACATCTTCACTATAATACACACATCTTCACTATAATACACACATCTTCACTATAATACACACAACTTCACTATAATACACACATCTTCACTATAATACACACATCGTCACTATAATACACACAGTCACTATGATACACACATCTTCACTATAATATACACATCTTCACTATAATACACACATCTTCACTATAATACACACATCGTCACTATAATACACAAATATTCACTATAATACACACATCATCACTATAATACACACATCTTCACTATAATACACACATCTTCACTATAATACACACATCTTCACTATAACAGACACATCATCACTATAATACACACATCTTCACTATAATACACACATCGTCACTATAATACACACATCTTCTCTATAATACACACATCTTCACTATAATACACACATCATCACTATAATACACACATCTTCACTATAATACACACTTCACTATAAAACATCATCACTATAATACACACAATCTTCACTATAATACACATTCACTATAATACAAAATCTTACTATAATACACACATCTTCACTATAATACACACATCATCACTATAATACACACATCTTCACTATAATACACACATCTTCACTATAATACACACATCTTCACTATAATACACACATCTTCACTATAATACACACATCTTCACTATAATACACACATCATCACTATAATACACACATCATCACTATAATACACACATCTTCACTATAATACACACATCTTCACTATAATACACACATCTTCACTATAATACACACATTGTCACTATAATACACACAGTCACTATAATACACACATCTTCACTATAATATACACATCTTCACTATAATACACACATCTTCACTATAATACACACATCGTCACTATAATACACACATATTCACTATAATACACACATCATCACTATAATACACACATCTTCACTATAATACACACATCTTCACTATAATACACACATCTTCACTATAATACACACATCATCACTATAATACCCCATTTCATATTACACTATAATACACACATCGTCACTATAATACACACATCTTCTCTATAATACACACATCTTCACTATAATACACACATCATCACTATAATACACACATCTTCACTATAATACACACATCATCACTATAATACACACATCTTCACTATAATACACACATCTTCACTATAATACACACATCTTCACTATAATACACACATCTTCACTATAATACACACATCTTCACTATAATACACACATCTTCACTATAATACACACATCTTCACTATAATACACATCTTCACTATAATACACACATCTTCACTATAATACACACATCTTCACTATAATACACACATCATCACTATAATACACACATCTCACTATAATACACACATCTTCACTATAATACCACATCTTCACTATAATACACACATCTTCACTATAATACACACATCTTCACTATAATACACACATCTCACTATAATACACACTTTCACTATAATACACACATCTTCACTATAATACACACATCGTCACTATAATACACACATCTTCACTATAATACACACATCTTCACTATAATACACACATCTTCACTATAATACACACATCATCACTATAATACACACATCTTCACTATAATACACACATCTTCACTATAATACACACATCTTCACTATAATACACACATCTTCACTATAATACACACATCGTCACTATAATACACACATCGTCACTATAATACACACATCTTCACTATAATACACACATCTTCACTATAATACACACATCTTCACTATAATACACACATCTCACTACAATACACACATCGTCACTATAATACACATCTTCATATTCTCATTAATACACATTTCTATACATTCACATAAAACATCTTCACTATAATACACACCATATCAATTCACTATAATGCACACATCGTCACTATAATACACACATCATCACTATAATACACACATCGTCACTATAATACACACATCTTCACGATAATACACAGATCTTCACTATAATACACACATCATCACTATAATACACACATCTTCACTATAATACACACATCATCACTATAATACACACATCTTCACTATAATACACACATCTTCACTATAATACACACATCTTCACGATAATACACACATCTTCACTATAATACACACATCTTCACTATAATACACACATCTTCACTATAATACACACATCATCACAATAATACACACATCTTCACTATAATACACACATCTTCACTATAATACACACATCTTCACTATAATGCACACATCGTCACTATAATACACACATCATCACTATAATACACACATCGTCACTATAATACACACATCTTCACGATAATACACAGATCTTCACTATAATACACACATCATCACTATAATACACACATCTTCACTATAATACACACATCATCACTATTAATTTCACAAATACACATCTTCACTATAATACACACATCTTCACTATAATACACACATCTTCACTATAATACACACATCTTCACTATAATACACACATCTTCACTATAATACACACATCTTCACTATAATACACACATCTTCACTATAATACACACATCTTCACTATAATACACACATCTATATATATAATAATTATATATAAATTTATTATATATATATATATATATATATATATATATATATATATATATATATATATATATATATATATATATATATATTATGTATTCCAAGTAAGATACATTTTTTAAGTATGATACCTGTGTGTAGCTGCTGCAGTGAAGTTTAGTAAACATATAATTTCAATTATTTGCAAGAAGTTTAAAAAATGAAATTCCTCGAATTCCTATAAAAGATTTTTGGTTTCCAAAAAGTGTGCACATGTTAATGTAGTTAGAGTGTTGGCAAGCACGAGGCCAGCAGGAGGAGTGAACTGGAGACGACCAAGCGTTAGGCTGACATGGAGGCCGCCATACTTGAAGCTCAGCTGAAGGAAGTCAGGCATAATGCTGAGATTAAGACCGCCAGTCTTGAAAGTAAGTTAGAGGCCGCGAGACGTGATGCTAAACTGGAAGCTGCCTGCTATAAGGCTTAACTGGAGGCCGCCAGATGTAAGGCCGAGTTGGAAAACGCGAGGCGTAAGTCTGACATGGAGGTTGCCAGGCGTAAGGCTTATCTGGAGATCTCCACGCTTGAGGCTAAGCTGGAGGCTGCCAAGCATGAAGCTCTCCTGGAGACCGCCTGGCATGAGGCTGACCTGGAGGCCGCCAGGTGTAAGGTTGAACTGGAGGCATCCAGGCTCGAGGGTGAGCTGGAGGCTGCCAGGCTAGTGGCTGAGCTGTAGATAGCGAAGTGTGAGGTTGAGCTACAGGCTGCCAGGCATGAGGCAGAGCTGGAGAGCTCCAGGTTTATGGCTCAGTTGGAGGCTGCCAGGTGTGCGGCCGAATAGGCAGCAAGGCGCCTGACTGAGGAGGCCTCCAGGTGTGTGGCTGAGAAGGACGTAAAATGTGTGGAGAAGGAGGCCTCCAGGTGTGCAGCCGAGGCGGCCACCAGTTGTACAGCCGAGACAGCCACCAGTTGTACAGCCGAGACAGCCACCAGTTGTGTGGACGAAGAGGCCTCCAGGTCTCTGCTGAAGGTACTGCCTGGAGCAGTACCCTCGGCAGAGATGTCACATAAATTTTGTGTTCTTGAATACAAGGAGCTAAAATAGCGTTTCGGCCATTATCCCTGGCAGAAGGTTGGTAGTGGTGTAAGCTCCTCTGTATTCCGCATAGACCTTGAAGATGAAATAGCCTGTGCCAAGAAGGCTAATGATGAGGCCTATAGTAAATGGTTTAAGAAAGAAGTTGTTTTTCTTAAGCGACTCAATGGTGCCGGTGGCGCACCTATTCCACTATACATGTCCACAGACCCTACTGTCCTTGTAATGTCTTACAGGGGTAACACACGCCTCGATAGTTTCTTAGAACACGGTTCTGTCGGGAAATGCCTTCGCGCTTTAATCAAGGTGACAGTTTCCCTAAATCAGATTCACAATAGGGGTGTCCTACATGGTGATCTAAAGATGGATAATGTTATGGTTCAGAATGTGGATGATCCTGAACATTTTATAGTGAACATTATCGACTTTGGATTAGCCCAACGCCTAGGAGCAAGTCGAGAAACATTCATCAGCTCTAGTCGCCATTATCCTCCAGAGTCTTGCTGCCCAGGGAAAGCCTTAAGAAGTTTTGATGTTTACTCCCTAGGTATACTTATCTGCCACAGCTGTGCATTACTGATTGATAAGAAATTACCAAAAGACCTACTAACCCTTTCTCTGTAGATGATTGATGAGTCGCCGAGAAAGCGTCCAAATCTAAAATTCGTCCAAAATAGTCTGTTAAAAATCTTGGATCAAATTAACGATGGAGAAGAAGGTTCAGGGGAGGAATTTTCTGAGGAGACACTATAACTAATAGAAACAATAGTACAAAGGGTGTTTAGAGCCTCTCCCCAGATATAAGGCGCCCTGCCTGTGTGATGACCACGCTGTCACATAAACTAATACATTGTTAATACTCACATTTCAAATCCATATGTAACCATTACAAAAAAAAAAAAAAAAAAAAAAAAAAAAAAAAAGGAACTCTGTGCGCAGCCACCTCCACGTGGTGAGTTCTGGGTATTTTGTGTGACTGTCAGAATATAATGTCAGGCAAAATAGCTGAGAGCTGCTATCAATATATATATTGTCTTTTGGACAGTGAATACTGAACACTACCAGTGATTAAATCTCAGTGACTGATTTTATCCACATTGATGATGGATGTGTGATGATGGTGACGAATGTGATGGATGTGTGATGATGGTGACGAATGTGATGGATGTGTGATGAGGGTGACGAATGTGATGGATGTGTGATGATGGTGACGAATGTTTGTAGAGGGTGATGAATGTTTGTAGAGGGTGATGAATGTTTGTAGAGGGTGATGGACGAGCATAGAGGGTGATGGATGTGTGTAGTGGGTGATGGACGAGCATAGAGGGTGATGGATGTGTGTAGAGGGGGATGGACGAGCATAGAGGGTGATGAATGTGTGTAGAGGGTGATGGACGAGCATAGAGGGTGATGAATGTGTGTAGTGGGTGATGGACGAGCATAGAGGGTGATGAATGTGTGTAGAGGGTGATGGACGAGCATAGAGGGTGATGAATGTGTGTAGAGGGTGATGGACGAGCATAGAGGGTGATGAATGTGTGTAGAGGGTGATGGTCGAGCATAGAGGGTGATGGATGTGTGTAGTGGATTATGGACGAGCATAGAGGGTGATGGATGTGTGTAGTGGATGATGGACGAGCATAGAGGGTGATGAATGTGTGTAGTGGATGATGGACGAGCATAGAGGGTGATGGATGTGTGTAGAGGGTGATGGACGAGCATAGAGGGTGATGGATGTGTGTAGTGGATGATGGACGAGCATAGAGGGTGATGGATGTGTGTAGAGCGTGATGGACGAGCATAGAGGGTGATGAATGTGTGTAGAGGGTGATGGACGAGCATAGAGGGTGATGGATGTGTGTAGAGGGTGATGGACGAGCATAGAGGGTGATGGATGTGTGTAGAGGGTGATGGACGAGCATAGAGGGTGATGGATGTGGAGCATAGAGGTGTGAGAGATGGGTGATGATGTGTGTAGTGGGTGATGGACGAGCATAGAGGGTGATGGATGTGTGTAGTGTGTGATGGATGTGTGTAGAGGGTGATGGACGAGCATAGAGGGTGATGAATGTGTGTAGAGGGTGATGGACGAGCATAGAGGGTGATGAATGTGTGTAGAGGGTGATGGACGAGCATAGAGGGTGATGGACGAGCATAGAGGGTGATGGACGAGCATAGAGGGTGATGAATGTGTGTAGAGGGTGATGGACGAGCATAGAGGGTGAATGGATGTGTGTAGTGGGTGATGGACGAGCATAGAGGGTGATGGACGAGCATAGAGGGTGATGGATGTGTGTAGTGGGTGATGGACGAGCATAGAGGGTGATGGATGTGTGTAGAGGGTGATGGACGAGCATAGAGGGTGATGAATGTGTGTAGAGGGTGATGGACGAGCATAGAGGGTGATGGATGTGTGTAGAGGGTGATGGACGAGCATAGAGGGTGATGGATGTGTGTAGTGGGTGATGGACGAGCATAGAGGGTGATGAATGTGTGTAGTGGATGATGGACGAGCATAGAGGGTGATGGATGTGTGTAGAGGGTGATGGACGAGCATAGAGGGTGATGGATGTGTGTAGAGGGTGATGGACGAGCATAGAGGGTGATGGATGTGTGTAGTGGGTGATGGACGAGCATAGAGGGTGATGAATGTGTGTAGTGGGTGATGGACGAGCATAGAGGGTGATGAATGTGTGTAGTGGATGATGGACGAGCATAGAGGGTGATAGATGTGTGTAGAGGGTGATGGACGAGCATAGAGGGTGATGAATGTGTGTAGTGGGTGATGGACGAGCATAGAGGGTGATGGATGTGTGTATAGGGTGATGGACGAGCATAGAGGGTGACGAATGTGTGTAGAGGGTGATGGACGGGCATAGAGGGTGATGGATGTGTGTAGAGGGTGATGGACGAGCATAGAGGGTGATGAATGTGTGTAGTGGATGATGGACGAGCATAGAGGGTGATGGATGTGTGTAGTGGATGATGGATGTTCAAGTAGACTGTTGTGGGTGGCATCTCCGGGGAGGACCTGAGGATCACATTGAAAATGTACCAATCTGTTTGTCAATTTTTGGTTGTTATCCTTCTGAAGTTAATAGTCTTGGGTTAGTTTAATTATTTACCCACTGAAGTTAATTTTGGGTTATCTTGATTTTGTTAACTCTCCGAGGCTCTTAATGTTGCATTATCCTGGTATATAAAACCTACAGCGTGAGTAATCTTAGGTTAAATTCTTATTTTAACTCTCTGAGGTTATCAAGTTTTAATTTTCCTGATATTAACGACCTGAGCTTAATAATTTTAGTTTCCTGGTATTATTAACACTCTGAGGTTAATAGTTTAATATCTTTATTATGAACCCCATACCCATCCTGTGGGCGGTAGTCAAAAGATTACAGAGGTACATAATGGGTCCAGGGACTGGGCCCCAAAGTTTTGATAGCTGAGCAAGTTACAAAGGTAATGAACTCAGGTAGATCTGGTCAAAATCAAGACAAGTTACAAAGGTATTTACAGATTACAGAGGTACATAATGGGTCCAGGGACTGGGCTCCAAAGTTTTGATAGCTGAACCAGGTACAAAGGTAATGAAGTCACAAGTTACAAAGACTTGACATTTTTTTTATTTTTTTATTAACACACCGGTAGTTTCCCACCAAGGCAGGGAGGCTCGAAAAAGACAAACTTTCATCATTCACTCCATCACTGTCTTGATAGAGGGGTGCTTTACACTACAGTTACAAAACTGCAACATTAAAACCCCTCCTTCAGAGTGCCGGCACTGTACTTCCCTTCTCCAGGACTCAAGTCCGGCCTCCCGGTTTCCTTGAATCCCTTCATAAATGCTACCTTGCTCACACTCCAACAGCACGTCAAGTCCTAAAAACCATTTGTCTCCACTCCTAACACACACACGCATGATTGCTGGAAGTCCAAGCCCCTCGCACACAAAACCTCCTTTACCTTTAACCTTTCCTAGGCGGCACCTACCCCGACTTCCTTCCACTACAGATTTATACACTCTCGATGTCATTCTATTTTGCTCAATTCTCTCTACATGTCCGAACCACCTCAATGACCCCTCCTCAGCCCTCTGGATAATAGTTTTGGTAATCCCGCACCTCCTAATCTCCAAACTATGAATTCTCTGCATTATATTCACACCACACATTGCTCTCAGACATGACATCTCCACTGCCTCCAGCCTTCTCCTTGTTGCAACATTCACCACCCATGCTTCACGCCCTTACAATAGTGTTGGTATAACTATACTCTCATACATTCCCCTCTTTGCTTCCATGGATAAAGTTCTTTGTCTCCACAGACTCCTCAGTGCACCTTTTACCTCTTCCATACGCTCTCCCTCCAATGTGATATCCAATTTTTCTTTACCTAATTTTGTTGTTATCCTCATCACGTTACTCTTTTCTACATTCACTTTTAATTTCCTTCTTTTAGGTAATTTGTGTATTGTTTCAGTCACGGTATTGTGGCCTTTTTGTTCTTTATGCAGCAATATTTAAAAAAGGTATGAATATGTGTACGTATGCAAGTAAACATAAGAACATAAGAAAGAAGGAACACTGCAGCAGGCCTACTGGCCCATGAAAGGCACGTCCAGTTCTCCCACCATCTTAAGCTAATGCCTTAAATAAAAAAAGTCACAATACCGTGACTGGAACAATACACACACAACCCGCACATAGAAGAGAGGAGCTTACGACGACGTTTTGTATGCATTGAGGTGGAAGCAGCAGGGTTTGTGGAAAACCAGAATAAAATCTATGGAATGGCCAAGTAACTAGAATATGTCTAGAGTTCTCTAGATTTTCAAAGCTAGTAATGCAAAATTATTTTTTCTTTGCAGTGTTGAGACAGCGATGGGTTTTTATTGTCAATGGTGATTCTTTTGTCTGCTGTGTGTTGGGGACTTGTGCGGGATCCAAGACTTTATGGTAGGTTAAAGAATGTACTCATATATGTACTTCAGGTATAACATGGGTAAACCATGAGATAATAATTTTTAATTTTGCAAATTTATTATTCTGAATTTACTATATGATACTTGGTAGGAATACTTTATATCAGAAAAATGTAAAAAAGGAAACACATTTACCTTAACTCATTCGATAGCAGTTTTACTAGAAGTGCGGAGATATCTCAGTTCACTGGCCCTTTGAACTGCAAATGTACTTGCCACCTCCATGACTCGAGTCTGGCCAACCTGTTTCCTGAATCCCTGAATAAATGTTACCATACTCGCACTCACGAAATCAAGCCAAGAAAACCACTCGTATCTATTCACTCAGATTTAACATGCTAACACATGCCTTCTGGATCTTCAGGCGTCTAGCCCTCACAGCCCCATCTCTCCAACCTTTCCTGGAACCATCCCTACTCTTCCTTCCTTCCTTCTCTCTCTAAGTCATGCTATTTACCTCCATCTTGTCTACAATAAATGCTAAAACATTGCGTCCTGTCTGCTCTCTGAATTATTCCTTTAGTAACACTATTCCTTTATTTCTATTTATATTCTGTGACTTGTATTGATAATGTTCACACCTCACATTGCACCCAAACATGTCTCCCCCCATATGAAAAGTTTGGTACCTCTCTACGCTGTTACATTCCCCGTTTTTGCCTTCTTTGATAAACCATTTTTGCACAGATGCTATATCACAACCCGCCTCGTCTACACTGTTGTTCAACTAGTCTTTCATAGACCTATCTGCCAGCATAGTCACATCCAAATTTAGTTTCTCTATATTCCCTTCCACCTGGTGTACGGCTGTTCTACTCATTGTCTGATTAAATTTAGTCGCCCCTTCGCTGTCAACATACATATAATCTGTAAATCTGCACACAGTATTAACCAATACGTTTTATTTGACTTCATTGCTGAAAATCTCAGAAGGACATTGAAAGCAGTAGGTGGAAGCCTCACCTCCGGTCAGACTTGATGGTCTGGGAATATGTAAAGATTTCCAAATTGCCTACCAACTTTATTATCCTCCTCCGTGGCATTGGACTACTTAGTAATGCAAATTCTTGTAGCCTATCTGGGTGATGTAGCACTAGAGCTATTACTGATTTAGAGACGCTCACTACAATAGCTCCAAAACCAGCTGACCTAAGATAAATTACAGAGTGATATTTATCTTCACTGACAATGTTATAAAAAGAAACACATTATGAAGCTGGGATGTAAGTGGGTATAGTGCAGATGTTAAGAAAGAAATGATTGTCAGTGTTATAAAGGAAAAGAAGTTGGATGTCCTGGCTCTAAGCGAAACAAAACTGAGGGGGGTTATGGGAGTTTCAGTGGGGAGAAATAAATGCGTTTTGGTCAGGAGTATTTGAGGAAGGAGTAGTAATAATGTTGAATGAGCAGTTATGGAAGGAGAAAAGAAAATATAAATATATAAATTCAAGGATTATGTAGATTAAAAAAATGATCGGATGCAAAAAGTAGGTTTTAATAAGTGTTTATAAACCTTGAGAAGAGAGGAGTGTAGAGGAGAGTGTGTGTGAGGAAGAGAGAGAGAGAGAGATTTTTGGAAAGGTTAAGTGTTTAGGGAGTTTTGTGAACCAAGTGAGAGAATAATTGGGGTAGGAGACCTGAATGCTAAAGTGGGAGAAACGATTGTACAGGGTGTGGTAGGTACGTTTGGGGTGCCAGGTGTAAATGATAATGGGTGGCCTTTGATTGAACTTTGTGCAGAAATAGGTTTGGTAATAGGTAAAACATATTTTAATAAAAAAATGATATATAAGTAAGCGAGATATGATATAGGGCGTAATGAGAGTTTGTTAGACTATGTTGATGGATGGACTCCATAATGTGCATGTTTATAAAGGAGCAACATACAGTGAAAGTGAAAGGTAAATGGTGTTCAAGGAGAATGTTAGCAGAAAGTAAGAGAGAGGTAGAGGTGAATAAACCAGAGGAGGAGGCAGTTAGGCTAAAATATCAATAACTATTGGTAGAAAGATGGGTTAGTGAGAGTATCGGCAATGAAGTTGAAACAGTGTGGGGTAGATTTAAAAATGTAGTGTTGGAGTAACAGAAGTTTGTGGATATGGGAAGGTGGGTGCAGGAGGAAAAAGCAGAGATTCATGGAATGATGAGGTAAAGAGAGTAGTAAGAGAGAAAAAGTTAGCAAATGAGAGGTTTTTAAAAAGTAGAAGTGATGCAAGGAGGGAGGAGTATATGGAGAGAAAAAGAGAGGTTAAGAAAGTGGTGAAGCAATATAAAAGGAGAGCAAATGAGAGAGTGGGTGAGCTGCTGTCAACAAATATTGTTGAGAATAAGAGAAAGTTTTGTAGTGAGATAAATAAGTTGAGGAAGCCTAGGGAATAAATTGATGCTCCTCTATACTCAAGTAACATCTAACGTCACACGACCTGTTCCCAGAGGTTAGAAGCTTAGGGATGGCTGTTAAGTATCTAGTTACTCTACCTCATGCTATCTGTAAACTGTGAGGCCTACCCCACCTGACCCCATATGGGGTGGGGTGTGGAGGGACCAGTAGGTGGTTGGCACTGGCCGCGCCTCCCTCATTTAGAGAGAGATACTGGCGGATGCCACGCACGATATCATACTCTGAAAAAAATTCCCCTCATTTCTCCTGTTGCTGCCTTTGCAACATTGCACAGCTCCTGATGATGCACTGAGAAGTGTGAAAGTACTTGAGCTTAAGATTTCCACCTACTTTGATCCATTCTCTCTAAATGACAAAACCACCTCAACAACCCCTCTTCAGCCCTCTGACAAATACTTTTAGTAACTCCACACCTCCTCCTAATTTCCACACTCATCAGTATCATCAGCAAAAAGTAACTGTGTCAACTCCCATTTTGCATTTGATTCCCCATAATTTTATCCCACCCCTCTCCCCAACACCCTAGCATTTACGTCTTTTACAACCCCATCTATAAATATATTAAACAACCATGGTGACATTACACATCCCTGTCTAAGACCTACTTTTACCGGGAAGTAATCTCCCTCTCTCCTACACACCCTAACCTGAGCCTCACTATCCTCATAAAACCTCTTTACAGCATTCAGTAACCTACTACCTATTCCATACACTTGCAACATTTGCCACATTGCTCCCCTATCCACTCTATCATAGGCTTTTTCTAAATCCATAAATGCAATGAAAACTTCCCTACCTTTATGTAAATACTGTTCACATATATGCTTCACTGTAAACACTTGATCTACACATCCCTTACCCACTCTAAAGCCTCCTTGCTCATCTACAATCCTACTCTCTGTCTTACCTCTAATTCTTTCAATAATAACCCTGCCATACACTTTACCTGGTATATTCAGTAAACTGAGTATACCAGTATTCCCCTATAATTCTTACAGTCTCTTTTATATATGTGGCGCCTACTTAAAGTAATCGTCCAGTTAGGCCTATATGGCAAGGGTTTACTTTGCCAAATAAGTCAAATGAAAATTTGTTTTTGCCATAAATCAACACAAATCGATCTGACCATAAGGGAAAAATACATATAGATTTAATGTAATATTAAATATATTTAAGTTAACCAATGTTATATATGACAGAATTTAGCAAAAAAAAAATAGTGCGCTAGTTTTACGGAGGTTAATTAAGGTTTCTAAATTAATTTTGATCAAAATGTAAATCATTGTATCATTGTTAATGAAAAAATAGCTTTCAATCTGTAATTTTTTTTTTTTTGTAAAAGTTGAATTTTTAGGGGAGTTTTGCCTATTTGGCAGGTTTGGCTTATTTAGTACGACACACAAAGGCCTGAAAAGCTGGGCAGCCGGGTTACAAGCCATATTTCTCTCTGATCCTCATCCATTTGAATTAATTGCATTACCCTCACTGGCCCTAGGACTAACCCTTGTGGAACCCCACTCGTCACAGGTACTCATTCTGACACCTCGTCACATACCATTACTTGTTTCCTTTTCTGTTATTCCTGCCTGCTTTAGCCTTTGAATTAATCTCTTGTGCGGAACTGTCAAAAGCCTTCTTACAGTCCAACAAAAAGCAGTGTACCCATCCTTCTCTCTCCTGCCTTACTTCTGTCACCTTGTAAAACTCCAGTAGGTTTATTGTTATTATTATTATTATTATTATTATTATTATTATTATTATTATTATTATTATTATTATTATTATTATTATTATTATTATTATTATTATTATTATTATTATTATTATCAAAAGAAGCGCTAAACCTACAAGGGTCATACAGCGCAGCAGAAATTTAATTATTGTATATTCCATACCGACGGCTGAAAACAATGTCACTTTATCAGTGATGCAGATGGTGGTGACTGGGCTGGCAGCACAGGTGGTGACTGGGCGGGCAGCACAGGTGGTGAAGGCTGCTCCAACAACACATACACTGGCCTCTAGGCTGACAACACCGATGATGGAGGCAGGACTGACAACAAAGGTGGTAGAGGAAAGATTAAAAACACAAATATTAAAGGCAATTCTAACCCAAGCAACCAACGGCAGCTACTCTGTAATTTTGATCACAGACGACACCACCTTCACTCTCTTCACAGTAAGTGCCTCAACATTTTTTTGACATTGTGTTTAATGCCATTAAATTGGTTGGTTAATTAGGTATCCCCCAAAGTGAACATTCAAGTGATTACTTAATTTTCTTTGCAAATGAGGGTACCAAACCATTGAGTCTGGGAAAGAACTCATCAATATCGTGATCTCTAGGCCACAATAAAAGGAACATCGTCTATGTATCTGAAGTCTAGGGATGTATCGGATATCCGAATTCGCGGAACATCCGCACAATTTCTTACATCCGCATCCGCAAAATAAGTAAGACATCCGTATACACATCCGCATCCGCGGATATCTAAATTTTCACATCCGATACATCCCTAATCTGAACCAGTCGGCTTTAATTTAGGGGGATATCTTTAAGGAGTCTAGTGTCGTAGAATTCCATATACAAGTTGCTGAGTAAGTGTCTAAGGGGATTTCCTATGCTCATGCATTGTTTTTTTAAGCATATTATTTAACTTCAAATACAAACTTGCAGTCCATAACACAAAACTTAGTAAGTTCAATAATTAGTGGGGTAGAGCAAGCAAAAGTTTTCTAGTTCCTCTTGAAAATACATAAGCAGATATGGGACCGGGACTCTAGTAAGCAATGCTGTGACATCGAGACTCACTTGATTATAGTCATGTGATACATTCAATTTCTGAGCCTCTCAGTAAGGTCAACATTATTATTAATTCCAGTATCCGAAATCCTTGCGACCACGAAAGTCAGAAGTTTAACTAGCCATTTTCAGAGACTGGATGCAGCTGAACCTATTGAACTTATAATAGGACAAGCTGGGTTCCCTGGTTTGTGGGTCTGGATTAATTCATAAAGATATGGTGGAGTTGACGATCTGGCTAACAGACATTTAATTAATTCGTCATTTCCTTCAGTAACACTTTAAGTCGTTTATTGGAGGGAGAACTGACCTGTTCCAGGAGGTACTTAATGAGAGGCTCCAACTTTTCGTTATCACTTAGTAAACTGTTAATCTTATGTGACTATTCAACCTCTTCTAAACTGAAAAACAAGTCAGATTTATCGGCTTTTGCGAGATGCAGCCTAGCGGTATTACAGCCTTGTCTGATCTTTAATGAGATCTTTTTTTATGCTTCGATAAATCAAGGAGGGTAAAACATTGCGTTAGGTCGCCATGATTTTCCAACATACAAAAAGGTTTTTAGCTAGGTCTACATAATTAGCATCCCTAGTTGTTAGCGCGAAATTTAATCCAAATCCCAGACCTGCTTGCTATACTAGTTTTTTTTTTTACATTTTATTAGTTTCCAATAAATATACATTTATAAGTCAAACATGCAAAATACATGTTGCAAATTATACAACAGCAATTCTTTGGTTAAACAGTGAAAATATCGAAAATATCAGAAAACCTCAGAAAACTATGCCCTAAAACCCTTACCTCTACCACCAGTGAACTCTTGTCCCCTTTCCCTAATAAATAAATACAGAGTCCACAAAACATAAACCCAAATAATGAAATACAGTCCACCATAACATATTCTCTATTCCTAAGGATATACAGTGATACTCATTGACGACTTCAAATAAATTTTACAGTTCACAAAAATTAAAATTACATTTAAAATTACATTTTACAATTACATTTTACAGTTCCGAAACGTTCAATAATTACATGTTACAAATTGCGCAACAGCAATTTCCTTTAATAAGCTATGCATATATCAGAAAAACATACCCCTAACCATTTATCTACAATTAGTGAACTCCTGCCCCCTTCCCCTTATGCTTGATACAGAGTCCACAAAAACCAAACCCCAATAATGCCATAGCAAGTTCACAATAACATTAGCTCTAGTTCTAATGCTATGCTGTTAACTGCAAATAAAATGTACAGTGTTCACTGATAACAAATAACAAAACCCCAAGAATGATACATAGTCCACAATAACCGTGACTAGTCCTAATACTATGCAGTGAATACTGCAAATAAAATGTACAGTGTGCACAGATAACAAATAACAAAAACCCAAAGAATGATACATAGTCCACAATAACCTTGACTAGTACTATGCAGTGAATACTGCATATAAAATGTACAGTGTGCACGGATAACAAATAACAAAACCCAAAGAATGATACATAGTCCACAATAACAGTGACTAGTCCTAATACTATGCAGTGAATACGGCAAATAAAATTTACCGTGTGCACAAAATAATCCTACCACACAATGTTTCCAGCCTCCTTAACTCCACGGAGACTACGACCTTGTTTCAGTACCATCTGTGTACTAAGTATAGTCCAAGACATTCATACCACTCTCACCAAACCTAACCACTCCCTGCCCCCCGTCACCAGAGGATCCGCCAAACCCCTACAAAACCCCTTACTCCCCCTCCCCTTGCAAACCCCAACCTCACATTCACTCCACCACACACACATCCACTTCCAACACACTATAAATCTAGACAGTCACCCGGTCCCCCAACTGTGATGTCATCCGTCCCCGTCCTCTAATGGCTTAACCCCCTATCTACCTGTCTACCTATGCCTCTCCACCACACACACCTACCCAATGCTCCACCAGCGCCTCTGTCAAGCCCTTTCATTACCATATCTGTCTCCCAATAAACCCTGCACACTCAATTTCCTGTACCCTCTGAAAAGCTCGAACCCCACTCCCTCCCATATATTAAACGATTCCTGCACATAGTGCGATATATACGTCCGCCACAGCCCCCATCCTTTCCCTAACACTCATGTCCCTTAATTTCCACGACATGCACACGAAGTCCACCATACAGTACAGTAATCCCTTTTTATCCCTATGTCTAACCCCTCCCAAATCCAAGTAAATAGCCCGTAACAAAGGGATACCCCCCACCCAAACCCCTTAACACCCCTCCCATCCACCTACGAACCCCATCCAGAGTTTCACAAAATATACTGCATGCAGAGCCGACTCCGGCAAGCCACATTTCTGACATTTCCCGTCTTTTGCCAATCCCATACGGAATAAATTCTCCCGTGACGCCACTGCCCCATGTAAAAACCGAAACATCAGCTCTCGGTCCCTCGCCGGCAACCTCAGATCCCTGAACCCCTTCCATATCCCCTTCCAGTCATATACTGGATAAACCGCCTCACCTTCCACCGTCTCCTCCCCAGCACCAAACCTCATTATAACTGCAACGCTCAACCTTTGTGGCTCCCGTATAACCAACAAACACCGCAGCCAATCTCTGCACTGCCCCAGTTCCCTCACACCCCACCACTCCCTACTTCCCTGCAGCACCCCTTCCACCCCAGCCTCACCTCTCCCCCAACCCTCCCTCCTTACCACACAACGTTTCACATACATACACAACAATCTCCTTTCCAGCCATATTAAACCCAAACCTCCAGAAATTACCCTTTTCCTAACTATCTCCTTCCTGAGCCAATGTCTACCATGTGCCCAAATAAACTTAAATACCCTGCTCTCCAATTCTTTAACATCCCAACTTAATAAAGGAAAAATGTTGGCAATATACCATATCTTACTATATATCATGTTATTAACCGCAATAACCCTCTGCCGCAACGTTAACTCTCCCGCTCTCCAACTATTCAACCGCTCCGTCGCACTTTTAACTACATTCCTCGAATTCACCTCTCTCGCCTCATCCCTGTCCCTCGTAAACAATACCACATATTTTCACTCTGTCCACAATTTTCCACCCATACCTGCTACCCAACCCGCCCCCACCCAAGCGCCTACCTCCAACAATATGGATTTAGCTCCATTGACCCTCATGCCAGTAGCACTACAGAAAGACTTTAAGTGTATTCCTATGTTAACCAATCCCACCTCGTGACACACTAACACCGTCGTGTCATCTACATACCCCACCACATTTCTAATCCCTTATCCCTCCCCCAACCCCTTCCCATCCCCCACTAATCTGTAAAACGGATCCTGTAAGCAAGCGAAAAGGATCTGCGACAGGGGACAACCCTGTCGCAGACCCCTTCCATCCTAACCACCCTCCCAACCTACCATTTATTTGCACCTTCACACTTGCCCCTGCATATAACGCCCTAACCCAATCCAGCACTTCCAATCCAAACCCCTGCCTTTCCATTATTCCAAACATACTCTCACGCTCCACACTATCATATGCTCCCTTCCAATCCAGTGCAAGTATTCCTCCCTCTTCCTCTCTATCTATGAAATCTTTAATACGTTCATGTCCCTCCCCACACCCCTTCCCGGTATCCCCCTGTCCTTCCTCAATCACCCCCTATCACCCTTTTAATCTATTACCTAAAATTTTAGCATATATTTTATAATCCGTATTCATAAGGACTAAAGGTCTATAATTCTCTAATGTTTCCCCTTCCTTCCCCTTCCTCACTAATACCATTACCCCCATACCCATGTCCCTCCCCATTACACCTGTCCTTTTCATACCATTCATCACACCTACCATACAATCCTTTATGATGTCCCAATTCTCCTTATAAAATTCATTTGCCAAACCATCCATACCTGGAGCCTTGCCCTTACTTAATCCTTCCACTGCCTCCCACACTCCCTCTCACTAATCATGCCCTCCAATCCCTCCCGATCTTCCCTACTCAACCTCTCCCTAATCTTTCCCAATAAAATGCTCCTTTCCTCCATACCCACCCCCCCACTGCTCATGTGCCTTGCAAACCACTTATCAGCATACACATTCATTCCCTCCGTAGAATTTATTCTCATACCCTTCACATAATTCCCCATGTTTTCATCCACTTCAGATACTCCAATGACATTCTATCCCGTCTCTGTTTACACTTCCCCAAAACATATTGTGAGGGTCTATCCCCCCACAACACATCATCCATTCCGGCTTTCATTCTACATGCCCCAAACCTCTCATTCTGCAATGTCTTCAACCTATCTTTCAACACCTTAATTTCCTCTGTCATTCTATGTCCTCCCGCATATAACAGTCTTTCAAGAGTCCCTCAATGTAATTTTGTAAACCGTATCTCCATCCTGCTTCTTCCCTTCCCAACCTCTGATAGTAAGCTTGGATGCCAGGCTTCCCCGTACTTACCCACCAATCCACCAAAGCCCCCCCCTCCCTACTCCCCATCCAAAACCCACCCCACCAATCCCTAAATTCCTCCCTTTTACCATCACCTTTTAATAACTGAACATTTAATTTCCAAAAACCCCTGTACCATTTTGCAACCCCTTCCCACCCCACCTCCACCAACACTCCCCGATGATCCGTGAAACCCACATCCAAATATTGCACCCCCCCCACTACCACGCTACCTGTTACATAAATCCTGTCTAATCTAGCCGCATACCCTCTTCTAACAAACGTTGGCTCACCCGCACCTCCCACCCCAATCACGTCTTTCAAACCTACCCTCCTAAGTACGTCCCTTAAGGATGCAAGTACACAACCTCCTCCCCGCGGCTCTACATCCCTCTCTCTAATTACACAATTAAAATCCCCTCCAACAATCGTTACATTTGGCAAATCCCGACATGCATAAATCATGTAATCCCAAACAAAATCCACCTTTACCTTCCTTGCCGCCTCTGCTGGCATGTACACTCCTAAAAAACATACCCTAACTCCACTCCACTCCCCATCTACTCTAACCAGCCTACCTTCCCCACACTCCTCCCATCGCAAAGGTTTGAAAGGGCTTGACACCGCCACTGCTACCGCCACCCCCCCCTTTAATCTACTGGATGAACTTGCAAACACTTTGTATCCATTCAAAAGTAATTCCCCACCACACCTATAATTGTGTTCCTGTATAAAAGCAACTGTCACACCATACCTTCGCAACGTACACTCCACCCAAGCCCTCTTAATTTCATCCCTCAACCCATTTACATTAAGTGTTAAACACTTGAAAACTATGTCAAGGGTTTGCCCCTAGGCCTCTGTGGAAGTTGTACCCCTGACTTCCCTTTACTCATTTTACCCGTTTGCTTCCCTCCCTTAAAAGTACCCCTCTCTAATACCAAACCTAGATCTTTTTTAGCAACTTCCACCGAAGCCTTTTTACAGATCCTCTGCGCCGGTGTCAGCACATCCTCACTGCCTGATGAATTGCCAGACCTTTTACGTGTCCTCTTTATGTCTTCCACACTACTTGCATCCTCGGTCTGATGGACCTCCACCTGCACATCCTCCATAATTAAGTGTTGGTTCACTGGACTGGCACTCTCCACACTTTCCACCACATTTACTGCATCTATCAAACCATCATTAGTGCTTACACTTAGCACCGGCAAAGGGTCGTCCAATATTTCCTTTAATATTTGTTCCAGTGGTATCTCCTCTGCCGGACTCTCCTGGTGATCACAGTCAACCACTGGTATAACAGATTCCTGTGTTAGGGTCTGACAAACCACCTCAGAACCCTCCACAATCTCACTCCAGAGTTTCGTCTGCTTCTCCCGTTGCGTCTCCTCCTTCCGTTCCCTCTCTGCGCCTGCACTTTCACTACTCGTTGTTCTGGCACTTGTCTGGGTCCCGTCCTCCTCATGCAGTCAGCCGCCACATGATCGTAGGCGCCACACAGTCGACACGTCCTGCGCTGTCCCATGTAGGTCACGTACACTTGGGTCCTGAAGTCTGGTATAACAACGTAGGACGGTATGGGGTGCTTCAATGTCATTTTCAACGAGTACGACCCCTCAGGGAGGCCCATCATCGGTCCCTCGCTCCACTTTCCAGGTGTTGCTGCGTGTATTGTACCATACGCACTGAAGACCGTACTGATGTCCGTCGGGTCCGCTTCGAATGGGACGTTCTTCAAACGTACCCAAGTGTACGTACGTGAAACGTCCTTCAATCGTACCTGAAGTCCAGTGTGCACCGTGTAGACATGATCCTGGTGTCGATCGACGAGTCGGTCATAAACTTCTGCCGTCAGTAGCTTCACAAATACTCTATTCATCCCATTCAGGGCAACGCCATACAAATCTTCTATGTCAAGACCATACACCTCTCGTAATATCGTCGGTAAGACAGTCCCGGCCGTTGCAGGGTTTAGGACGCCAGTCACAAGGTCAATACAGACAGTATTCAAACGTCTTCTCCCTGCTGTCGCCATGTTGCTTTTGAATACTAGTTAATAACAAAACCCAGGTTTACAACATGTGTGAAATGCTTAGGATACTCACTCCATTCCTAATGATAGAAGACATGTAGTCTTCAGTATATCTAGAAATAGAGACGAACAATTATTATTACGATACTTAGGGAAGGCAAATGTGATGGAAGTAGGTAAATACATATGTAGGAATCTTTGTAGGAATCAGCTCTTTTGGTACTTCCTGGAACATTCTCTGACGTATGGTAATATTGGGTGACAACAAACATACCTGGTTCTTATATTAATCGAAAGTTACATATAGCATGAGTGTGTGGTATATTAACCACTTAGGTAACATGAGTGTGGGTGTATTGACCACTTAGGTAACATGAGTGTGGGTGTATTGATCACTTAGATAATATGAGTGTGTGGGTGTATTGACCACTTAGGCAACATGAATTCATGGGGCACTAGATCAGTTGATATTAATTAGATGTGGTTTTGGGATGACTACCTGGAGTTTACCTGGAGAGAGTTTCGGGGTTAACGCCCCGCGGCTCGGTCTTAGACCAGGCCTCATGGTGGATCAGGGTCTGATCAACCAGGCTGTTACTGATGGCCGCACGCAGACCGACTTAAGAACCACAGCCTTGCTGGTCAGGTACTGACTTTAGATGCCTGTCCAATGCCTTCTTGAAGACAGTCAGGGTGTATTGGTAAGCCCCTTATGTATGCTGGGAAATAGTTGAACAGTCTTGGGCCCCTGACACTTATTGTGTTGTCTCTTAGTGTACTCGTGGCGCCCCTGCTTTTCAATGGAGGAATGTTGCATCTCCTGCTGAGTCTTTTGCTTTTGTAGGGAGTGATTTTCGTGTGAAAGTTTGGTACTAATCCCTCTAGGATTTTCCAAGTGTATATTATCATGAATGTTTCTCGCCTGCATTCCAGGGAATACAATTAAAGGGACTTCAACCATTCCCAGTGATTTAGGTGTTTTATCGTACTTATGTGTGCCGTGAAAGTTCTCTGTACATTCTCCAGGTCAGCAATTTAGCCTGCCTTGAAGAGGGCAGTTAGTGTACAGCAGTACTCCAGCCTAGAGAGAACAAATGATTTGAAGAGAATCATCATGGGTTCTCATTATCCATCTTATCATTTTTCTAGCAGACGAGGTCGATACATTGTTGTGGTCTTTGACATTATCATTCCCTGGTCCTTCACATTAGTTTTTTTGCTCAATTGTATGGTTATAATTTGTTTTATACTCTGATACAGTTTTAATTTCCTTAAGTTTTCCATATCTGAGTAGTTGAAATTTCTCTTCACTGAACTTCATATTGTTTTCTGCGGCCCATTTAAACATTTGGTTGATGTCCGCTTGTAGTCTTGTAGAGTCTTCGATGGAGGTCACTGTCATGGCAATTTGGGTGTCATCCGCAAAGGAAGACACAGAGCTATAGCTTACCTCTCTGTCTATGTCAGATATGAGGAATAGGATGGGAGCGATTACCGTGTCTTGTGGAACAGTGCTTTTCACAGTAGCCACCTCAGACTTTACTCTGTTTACTATTACTCTTTTTGTTAGGAAGTTATAGATCCATCTACCGACTTTTCCTGTTATTCCTTTATCACGCATTGTGTGAGCTATACTATTTTTGTGCGTATACTACATCTGTATTTTGTTTATCCTCTACAGCATCCAGGACCTTGTCATGGTAGTCCAGTAGTTGGGACAAGCAGGAGCGACCTGCTCTAAAACCGTGTTGCCCTGGGTTGTGCAACTGATGGGTATCTAGGTGGTTGACGATCTTGCTTCTTAGAACGCTTTCAAATTTTTTTTATATGAGATGCTAGGGGTATTAGTCTGTAGTTCTTTGCAATTGCTTTACTGTCACCTTTGTGGCAGGGATGGCTAATGTCGAGGTGGATTCGACTGACGAGTATTTAGTTAATTAGTGCCAGTCAAGGTCCCTAATTACCGACAGCAGTGGTCCTTCAAAATATTTCTACAAACTGCAATGTTGTATCATGCACCAGCGTGAGTCCATGAACCAACGTGAGTCCATGAGTCAGTGGTAGTTTAACAGTCACGTCTGTGTCTGTTATTGGTTAACCGACAAATATTGTCGTTTTGAACCAGGATGGTTCTATGAATCTGGGTTGGTTCAGGAACCAATAGCGGTTCGTTGAGGTGGACCAACAAACCAGTGAACAGTGCACATCACTTATAGTGTATCCTAATTGTGTAAATTAGGAAGTGTTTTAGAATTATTTGTCAGATATCTCTTTGTATGTGTAATTCACAGCTGTATATAAACGGACATTAACGAAGTCTTTAAATGTACACCAGAAAACAATATGAAATTCAATAAAGACAAATATAAATTACTCCGCTATGGAAAACTCGTGAAAATAAATACTAGATCTTAGAATACAACAAATTCTAACCACACAATAGAGATAAAAACTTGTGTGAAGGACCTAGGAGTGAAAATGTCAGAAAATCTAACTTTCAAAGATCACATTAATATCTTTACCACAACTGCTAGGAAAATGATAGGATGCATAATGAGAACCTTGAAAACTAAGAATACCAAACCAATGACGAATCTCTTCAAATAGTTTGTTCTCTCTAGGCTGGAGCATTGCTGTACACTAACGACCCCTCTCAAGGCAGGTGAAAGTGCAGACCTGGAGAATATACAGAGAACCTCCACTACACGTATATGTACAATACAGCATTCACATTTCTGGTAATGGTTGAAGTCCCTTGACCTGCACACGACAATCCCTCACTACGAGAGCAAAACTGACAGCAGGTGGTGCAGCATCGCCTCAGTGAAAAAGAAGGGTGCCATGAGTACGCTAAGAGACAACACAATAAGTGTCAGGGGCCCAAGATTGTTCATCTGCCTCCCAACATACATAAGGGGGAATTACCAATAGACCCCTGGCTGTCTTCAGGTTGTGGTTCATAAACAGGTTTGCGTGCTTCCAGCAGTAATAGCATGGTTGATCAGGCAATGATCCACCACGAGGCCAGGTCATGGATCGGGCCGCTAGGGCGTTGACCCCCGAAACACCCTCCAGGTATGTAAAAGGTATGCCAGTTTAAGCACGCCCTCTGCCTCTGGGTGGGTGTCATATCATTCTCTACATGTAGCCGTCTTTGTGGCCACATGAGATAGGAGGTCACCCCTCCCCCCACTTCTTGATGGAGGAGTCACATGACCCTCCAGTGCTTGTGCCACCTGATACATTAGTGAATGGTTCCACAGTTGGCAATGCTGCATGGACACCCATGGGCGGGCCAGCTAGGTCTCACATGATGAGGGTTTATTTGTAAACAGAACCCTCCAGATCACATGTGTCTGCAGTATAAAAACTGACCCACATCTCTCACCATAACTCTCAAGTACTTTTCACACTCTGTATGGCCAAGTTCTATATTATTCAACTTATAAATGCTTGGATTATTTTCATTACCGAGGTTCAGGACTTTGCATTTATCTACATTGAACTTCATCTGCCACTTTTCTGACCACGACATCAGCTTGTCTAAACCCTCTGAATCAATTATCCTGCATATTTTTTAATCATTAGCGAATTTGCTCATATATAACACAATAAATGTCAGGGCATAAGACTGTTCAACTGCCTCCCAGCATACATAAGGGGATTTGTTAAGTAAAAGGACACAAATGCAACTAATGTGACATTTTATTGTGGCAACGTTTCGCTCTCAGGAGCTTTCTAAGCCGTTACAAGCGTTACATGGACACAGTGGGCTATTATATACTCTCAAAGTGAGGTGAAATACTAGTGGTGGTCGAGGTAGTAGTGATAAGTAGTAGTAGTAGTAATACAATAAGGTAGAACAATCAATATGCACATGAGTAAAAGGTGATAAAACAAATACTTGGGTAGTATAACAATAGGTTAGACAAATATTTTATGCTGGAGGTTGAAATATAGAAGGCCTGTAGGAGTGTTCCACATCTACGATGTGCTTGTGTTGAATTAGCAAGAGAGACTATGTGATGGTATGGTTAACTGTTTTCAGGAGGATTCTTGCTAAGACTTCAGAGATGGTGAAGCTGCCTTTGTTTTGTTTAATAGTGTTAGAAACAGAGATAAGTGCTGATTCAAGGCATTTGCGTCTACGGAAATTAGTTTCTTTGATTACTAGTCGGGCGTCTTTGAATTTCATGAGATGATTGTTGGAATTTCGGTGTTGTACGCAGGCGTTGTACAGGTTATCGTTTCTGCATGCATTAATGTGTTCATTGATGCGTGTTTCGAGGTTTCTTGCTGTTTCTCCTACATAAATTCTGTCGCAGCCTCCACAGGGTATAGTGTAGACCCCTGCGTTGACTGGTTCATGGTGCTTGGATTTAGTCCTGGTTAGATTCTTAATAGAAGTACTGGAAGCAATGGCGACTCTAGTGTTAGCTTGTGCAAAAACTTTAGAAAAGTTGGATGCAACCTGGCTGTTGGGAAGAACTATAACTTTGTTTGGAGTGGTGTTGACGCGTGGAGAATTAATGATCTGAAGAGCTCTTTTCTTGCAATCTTTGATGAAAAGGAGGGAAAATGTAAATCAGTTAACCATACCATCACATAGTCTCTCCTGCTAATTCAACACAAGCACATCGTAGATGTGGAACACTCCTACAGGCCTTCTATATTTCAACCTCCAGCATAAAATATTTGTCTAACCTATTGTTATACTACCCAAGTATTTGTTTTATCACCTTTTACTCATGTGCATATTGATTGTTCTACCTTATTGTATTACTACTACTACTACTACTACTACTTATATCACTACTACCTCGACCACCACTAGTATTTCACCTCACTTTGAGAGTATATAATAGCCCACTGTGTCCATGTAACGCTTGTAACGGCTTGAGAAAGCTCCTGGAGAGCGAAACGTTGCCACAATAAAATGTCACATTAGTTGCATTTGTGTCCTTTTATTTTTTTATATACGGTTAGGGTGTGGTGCACAGTGCACTGCGATGTCAGTGAGAGACAGTCCAAGTTTAATTGTTTCATCTTGTGGAGAACATTTGCCTGGTTTAGGATTATCTGTGTTAACGTAGTCGTTAGTTATTATTGTGATATTTATAATTTACATACTTGACAGAATTCAAGAGGATGCATGGAAATAATGGTACCATGTAATATACAGTTCTGATTGTACAATTTAGTGTAAATAGTACAATTTAGTGTAGATTTAGGGGTGTAGGGTGTGCTATGTATACATATAGTTGGTTTACTCAAAGATTTCAGAGGGGAGTTTTATGTTAGGAAGGTTAAGGAGGGGGGGGCATATTGCTTTTGTAAGTTTTGACTAGTGGTTTTTTTTTGTTCATAGAGGCTCCTTGATGTTATGAGCAATATGATGATCATGTATTCGTAACAAGTATAATGTGGTGAGTTTCTATGTCGATTAGAATATGTAAATTATGTTGGTAATTATAAGCGTTCATATGTTTAGAACGTTTCCATGTATGTAATATGTATATATACATGTTTCTTAATAAAATATAAAAACCAAAAAAAAACTTCATACAACCTTATATTCCAATGTTCTTTCCTGCATTATTATAACTTGTCTAACATGTGCTGACGCGCTTAGTGCCACCATGTCTCTTTAATGTACACACACTTAGGTCATGCCTTTACACTATGCATATACGTGTATTAACACTACTCCATTCCCCACACATGGTATTGAATTTGGTTCTTTCTCTTCTACATATAACATTACATTTAATTACATGTTGGACTCTTGTCCAAGTTACACACCTGTTTGCCTCTTTACTTACATACAACCTTTCACTTCCCCTTTGACTCTGCACACCAGCATCTATTTATCTTATGCTCCATTAGGCAGTGACAACAGAACTTTTAATGACACCAAACAACACCTTTAAGTTATCTATATGTTCAACTGATTTACACTTACACGACACTTCCAAGGTGTCATCCTTCCACTTCACACGACACTTCCAAGGTGTCGTCCTTCCACTTCACACGACACTTCCAAGGTGTCGTCCTTCCCCTTCACACCACTTCCACAACTCCCTTACTTTAATAAGTCCTACCCATTAGTCTCCGTCAGTCTGTTTTTATTTTGTTTACATCCACAAGTACACTACCCCCTTTTCCATTATCCGTCACCCTTCTTCATCATAATTTATCGTCGTCCGTCCGCCCTCTTCCCCCCTTTCTTCTTCCCACTTACACTCACCTCTTTCAGGACCTACCCCCCTTTAAGTCTATAACCGTCATTCACACCCATACACCTTACATGTTCCTCCCTCCACCCCAACCCCCTCCGTGACTATGAGTATAATACCCTCCTTCCTCCCGTGTCAAGCCCCTTTGAAATACCTATCCTACACACTCAACAAGACTCCTAAGCTCATCTCTTTGTAATCCCCAGAGAAACTCTTTTCCCAACTCCCCCCATACACCCCCCTATTCCTACGATTCGTTCTAATCATACCTCCTGCTATAGCCTTCATACGTTCCCACACCCCTGCCGTTCTTAACCTCCATGACACGCACACGTAATCAACCATTAAATACATTAATCCCCTTCTCACATGAAGTCCCATCCAACTTATATCCAAACTTATCGCCCTCAATAGTAATAGTGATATCCCTCCTCCCCCCCCATTTTCCTTAACACTCTGCCCATCCACTTCCTTACTAGTCCTAAATCCTCACAAAACTATATAGCGTGCAACGCCGTTTCCTGCTTCCCACACCTTTCACAACTCTCATCTTTCACTATCCCCATCCTATACAATGTCGCTTTTGATGTCACCGCACCATGTAAAAATGTGTATATCAGTTCCCGATCTCTAGACCTCAACCTCATACCCTTTAACCCTTTCCATATACTACTCCAATCATACATAGGATAATCTGCCTCACCCTCTATTACTCTATTTCCCCACCCAATCTTCTCCATAGCACTTGCAGTTAACTTGTGAGAATCTTTAATCACCACCAAATTCCTCAGTAGGTCCCAACATTGCCCCATCATACTGCCCCCCCCCCACCACCTACTTAATTCCCCTGCCACTTTACCCACCTTCCCTGCATCTACCCCTCCCCATCTCACAACACATCTTTTTACATATAGTATACATATTAATCTACGTTCTAACGGTATTAATCCTAAGCCCCCCATTCCCACCCTATTCCTAACTATTTCCTTTCTCAGCCACGGTTTTTTATACTTAGTCCATATTTAGTCCATATATAGTCCATATTTAGTTCCATATTTAGTCCATCACTCTCGAAAACGTAGTTTTGAGGTGGTCAGTCCCTCAGCCTGGAGAAAAGTCACGCGCCATAGTCTGGAACAATGTGAAGTTGAAGTAGCAGAATCGAGACTTTTATACTGTCAATGGTGATTCGCATATAATTTTGTCGACAGGAGAGACAGAGCCCACTAGTAGAAGAACGTAATCATTAAGAGGTAGTGTAGCCAACCTACTGGGTAGGTCCCTCTTAAATCCAACCCTTCTTACTGGTAAAAGTTATCGAAGATGTCCTCTGTACCAGGACAGATTATATATGATTCATCATTGATTGTGTTTCCATTGTTTCTTCTGCTTCATATTGCTCCAGACTATGGTGGAGAACTCGTCTCCATTACTGGGGACTGATCACCTGAGAACGACGTCTTCGAGGGTGATGGACTGATTACACCGTCTTTACATCTCTACTGCTTCTGCTGCTTTCTCTGGAAGAAAAATATCTAACTTGCACATGTGTCTTACTTATTAACTTGTCGGTATTGTATAAAAGTATCATATTCACACCCTAGACATGAACCTGGATGAGTCCCTTACTGGTGATGTCTTTGATTGTAGTGGATGCAGTGGTAGATGCTTGGAATGGGGTATTGTAAAAATGTTGGAGACATGTTCCTCCTCTCCCACACAAGCTCAACCAGGTCCAGCCCGCAATCCAATTTACGGTAGAAGAAATCGACGATGTTCTTTCTTTCCCTGATGTTCTACTCTGCAAAGCTGTCAAGAATCTTCGTTTTAAATTCAACCGAAAACCGACCAACACGATCTCCACTTCTGACACCATGATACCAGAACTAAACGTGTCGTAGTCACAGGCTTCGTCCTGAGTGCCACCCGAATCTGCAGTAGGTAATTTCTTAAGGAAGAATTCCGTTTAATGGAACAAGTATTTTTTAAGCTTCACTATCCTCGTCACTTCGTCAGAGATCGCACACGTCGTGCACATAGCATCTTCAACTCATCCACCCATGATGAAGCTGAGAGAATATACATATTCCTCCCTATTAGCGCCTTTCCCAAGCACTTCTCTAACATTTACTTGCAATACCGCATTCTAAGTATCTAACACTGCATCCACTGCAGTCAAAGAAATCATTAGTAAGGGACACTCCCAGGTTCAATCCTATGCAGGGGTATACATAATCCCTTGCAACGACTGCAAGCAATTATACGTGGAAAGGCATTCAAAGACCTCCAAACACGTATTTCGGAACACCAATTGCCCAGCAGAATATACGACTACTTGAAGAACACCTGTGTTTTTCAACTCCCACAACCAATGAAACAACTACAGAGACTCAAGGCTCATCGGCAGGGAAAAAGACTCCCAGAGACGCAGGATCCTGGAAGCCTCACTTATCTGTTTATGAAACCAGAACAATGGTTTTTAGAACATAGCTGAGCCTCTTGGCAGGAAATTTCTTCATCGTTATCCAATATAGCAACAGGTCATAGCATAGAAGAACACTGCTATCATACTGGCCCATGCTGGGCGGGTCTTCCTCAAATCCATCATCTCACCCGTGAACCTTAATATTCCTCACCTGAACCTTCATGTTACTCGTCCTTCATGTCACTAGTCCTTCATGTTACTCGTCCTTCATGTCACTAGTCCTTCATGTTACTAGTTTTTCATGTCACTAGTCCTTCATGTCACTAGTCCTTCATGTTACTAGTCTTTCATGTCATTAGTCCTTCATGTTACTAGTCCTTCATGTTTCTAGTCCTTGGAAAAATAAACACATAAGCAGTATAATGTGATCCTTTATTGACAACGTTTCGCCCACGCAGTGGGCTTTATCGAGTCACAGACAGATCTACCTGGAAAATGAGCAACATGGAGATATATATAGGGTACAGTCAGGTGGAGAATGCTGGGTCAGGTGGAGAAAGCTGCAGCAAATTATACGTTGGCGAAACATCCAGAGACCTACAAACACGCATTTCAGAACACCAGTACGCAGGCAGATCTGACGACTCAAGAAATGCCTGTGTTCAACACCGAAATTTACACAACCATTTAATCAACTACAGAAACGCAAGACTCATCGCCAGAGAAGACAACACGCAATACCGAAGAATCCTAGAATCATCACTCATCTATATATCCAACAACTTCAACCAGAACAACGGCTTCTACAACATAGCTGAACCTATTGCCAAGAAACTTCTTCAACGCTATCCCACCTAGAACTCAAGAATGGTACACTGCAGGTCCTTTAAGTCACACAATGTTTTTAACTATCACACTACTTTTAAGACTGTCACATGCAGCTTTCTCCACCTGACCCAGCATTCTCCACCTGACTATACCCATATATATCTCCATGTTGCTCATTTTCCAGGTAGATCTGTCTGTGACTCGATAAAGCCACTGCGTGGGCGAAACGTTGTCAATAAAGGATCACATTATACTGCTTATGTGTTTATTTTTCCATTGTGTCGGTATTTTATACCATTTATTTTCTAGTCCTTCATGTTTCTAGTCCTTCATGTCACTAGTCCTTCATGTCACTAGTCCTTCATGTCACTAGTCCTTCATGTCACTAGTCCTTCATGTCACTAGTCCTTCATGTCACTAGTCCTTCATATCACTAGTCCTTCATGTCACTAGTCCTCCATGTCATTAGTCCTTCATGTTACTAGTCCTTCATGTTTCTAGTCCTTCATGTCACTAGTCCTTCATGTCACTAGTCCTTCATGTCACTAGTCCTTCATGTCACTAGTCCTTCATGTCACTAGTCCTTCATGTCACTAGTCCTTCATGTTGTAGATGAATGGTTCAGAGAACCGACAAGTTGTTAAATTAGACACATATGCAACACTTGGGTATCTTTAATGAGGAAACGTTTCGCCACACAGTGGCTTCATCAGTCCAATACAAAGTAGAAAGGTGTAAGGAGAGGAGGAGTTTGAGGTTATCAGTCCTCGGCCTGGAGTCGATGTGTTCAGTCCATCAATCTTGTTAGAAGTGTAGCACAAGGCCGTAGAGGTGGCTTATATGCTGTAATCAGGTGAGATGCAGCAGGAGGAGGCAGGTCATAGTGGTATCAACCACTAGTCGAAGTAAGTCCTTGTCCAAAGGTTTGGACAAATGTTGAAGAATCCCTTTGTATCAAGATCCCAAGAAGTTGCTGTGTCAGACAGGATGTAGATGAATGGTTCAGAGAACCGACAAGTTGTTAAATTAGACACATATGCAACACTTGGGTATCTTTAATGAGGAACGTTTCGCCACACAGTGGCTTCATCAGTCCAATACAAAGTAGAAAGGTGTAAGGGATTCTTCAACATTTGTCCAAACCTTTGGACAAGGACTTACTTCGACTAGTGGTTGATACCACTATGACCTGCCTCCTCCTGCTGCATCTCACCTGATTACAGCATATAAGCCACCTCTACGGCCTTGTGCTACACTTCTAACAAGATTGATGGACTGAACACATCGACTCCAGGCCGAGGGACTGATAACCTCAAACTCCTCCTCTCCTTACACCTTTCTACTTTGTATTGGACTGATGAAGCCACTGTGTGGCGAAACGTTTCCTCATTAAAGATACCCAAGTGTTGCATATGTGTCTAATTTAACAGTCCTTCATGTCACTAGTCCTTCATGTCACTAGTCCTTCATGTCACTAGTCCTTCATGTCACTAGTCCTTCATATCACTAGTCCTTCATGTCACTAGTCCTCCATGTCATTAGTCCTTCATGTTACTAGTCCTTCATGTTTCTAGTCCTTCATGTCACTAGTCCTTCATGTTACTAATCCTTCATGTCACTAATCCTTCATGTCACTAGTCCTTCATGTCACTAGTCCTTCATGTTACTAATCCTTCATGTTACTAATCCTTCATGTCACTAGTCCTTCATGTCACTAGTCCTTCATGTCACTAGTCCTTCATGTCAAAACACTCTCTCTCTATATATAAGCACGTTCTCTCTATAGTCATGTATTATTGATCTATATAGCTATGTATTAACTATATAACCATGTATTATGGAACTATACAGTCATGAATTTTTTAAATATATAGTCATGTGTTATTGAAATATATAGACAGGTATTATTGAACTATACAACCATATATTATTAAACTATATATTGCTTAAGTTTGTATATTAACTTTTATATATTTGCACATGTATATATCTGTACAAATATACATAAGCACACGCATTCAATAATGCGTATCCATTTACATGCTTAAATAGATACGCACACATCTGCAAGTACGCATATATGCACACATATACATTCACTGACCTATAAGACGCACACATGCAAATATGCACAAAAGCATATATTACTATTTTTTTATTAACACATCGGCACTGGTGCATGTGTTAAGTGTCAGTATTACTGGCGCACGTGTTATGTTTCAGTATCACTGGCGCATGTGTTTTGTTTCAGTATCATTGGTGCATGTGTTATGTATCGGTATCACTGGTACATGTATTATGTTTCAGTATCACTGGTACATGTGTTATAAGAACATAAGAAAGGAGGAACACTGCAACAGGCCTACTGGCCCATACTTGGCAGGTCCATGTCAAAAGCAACCCACCAATAAAAATATTTGTCCAACCCATCCCCATCGCCAAACAAGGAACAAACCACGACAAACCCCCCACCCCCACCCCAACCATTGTGCAAGTCCCATTCAAATCCAACCCCTCTCACTCACAAGAACACAGAAATAAGGACCACTGCAGCAAGCCAACTGGTCCACACTAGGCAGGTCCCCCCTCAAACCCAAAACCAATCCCACAAACAAAAACTCCTGCCCAACCCACCTACTCCATCCATGGAATATGCTTTGATAATCATGATTATATATATTTAACAATTACAAGAAGAAAGTGTGAACATACAAATTAAATTTTGCACAGATGACAGGCAGCATGTGTCCAGTGAGAGGTGTGTCTCTCATTTTATATATGCTGAGATTTAATCTCCATTTTAGTGATTAAACTTTTTTGACTAGGGTGTGAGTGGTAATAAGCAGCCTCAGTGACCCTCGCTTAGTGAAAGACCTTAACAGCCATTAACAAGCCAGACAACAGATGATATTCAGCCGTAATTTATTAGTTTATTTGGCTTTAAGCCAAATTAATAAATATACATGATACATATACACAAGAAGAACACACCTGTATAAACTCACCTATATGTGGGTGCATGCCCCTTCGTTGGTAGCTACAAGGTCCACTCTCTCCTTGCTTCAAGAGACTTATCGTACCTCATATCCATATCATATCTCTTGATTTGATATGGATTCCGCATCTACCACTTCTCTCTCTCCGGATTGTTCCACTTCCTCAGGACTCAACGGCTGAAAAAATACTTCCTAACATCTCTATGGCTCATCTGAGTTTTCGACTTTCTGCTTTGCCCTCTTGTTGCCATTTCTCATCTCTGAAACATTTTGTCCCTCTTCACCTTGTCAATTCCTTTCAGTATTTTGTAGGACGTTATCACATCCTTTCTAGTCTTCTTGTACTCCAGTGTCATCAAGTTGAGTTCCCTTATCCTCTCCTCATAAGACATCTCTTAGCTCCGGGACTAGTCTCTGCACTTCTTCCAATTTCTTGATATGCTTGACCCTGACTTGCACGGTGTACAGTGTCGTGAATGACTTCTAACTGAGATGTCGAAAAATTCTAGACTTGCTACAGCAGTTATTGGGTTGATGTGCGCTTCAGGGGATGTGTTCGGTATAATACTCACCCGAAAGGTCCTTCACTTTGAATGAAGTTTGCAGGCTTTGCCAAGAGCCTGTACTCTGTCTTCTCTGTCTTTACCCAAGCTTCATTATTTTGCTTTTGGTGGGGTTAAACTCCAGGAGCTATTCGTCAGCCTTTCCTGGTTGGTTCCAATCCGCTTGTATTTTCATTAGTTTCACGTCGTTTGCGAACAGAAACACCTCTGAGTCATATCATTCACATATACAAGAAACAGCACCGGCCCTAGGACTGATCCTTGTGGAACACCACTCGTCACTGGCCCTAGGACTGATCCTTGTGGAACACCACTCGTCACTGGCCCTAGGACTGATCCTTGTGGAACACCACTCGTCACTGGCCCTAGGACTGATCCTTGTGGAACACCACTCGTCACTGGCCCTAGGACTGATCCTTGTGGAACACCACTCGTCACTGGCCCTAGGACTGATCCTTGTGGAACACCACTCGTCACTGGCCCTAGGACTGATCCTTGTGGAACACCACTCGTCATGGAACATTATGTTTCTTTTCTGTCAGTTATGCCTCTATCCATTGCAGTGCTTTTCCTGTTATTCCTGTCTGCTCCTCTAGATTTTCTACCAGTCCTTGTGCGCTACTGTGTCAAAGCCTTGCTACAGTCCAAGAAAATGTAATCTACCAATCCCTCTCTGTCCTTGTCGTAGAAATCCAATAAGTTAATAACGCAGGATTTTCCATCCCCGAAGCCGGTTGTCAAGTATGAATCCCTCCTTCCTACATGCTCCACCACTCTTCTCTTAATAACATTCTCTATAATTATACATTTACATACTATATATGTCAGTGACACTTTTTTCCTCTCTGAGGATCCACGGAGAGTTACCATCTAGTTCCACGGGCTTCGAGGAATCTAGCTCACATAGCATCTTCTTCACCTCCTCCTGGTGGTGTGTATTGTGTGCAAGGCTTGCTGGCACACGCTGCCGCTTCGGTTTGCTGGTAGCCTTTCTATTCCCGATAATATCTCCCTAAATCTCATACTGAGCTCCTCACATACTTTCTGGTCATTCAGCCTGATTTCCTGGTCCCCTATTGTTGTTGTCTTCCTGATATAACTATAAAATAACTTTGGGTCAGATTTGGCTTTAATTGCAGTTGAGCCTCCCTCCTCATCCATACATACTCATTTCTGGCTCTTCGGCTCAACTCATTTTCCTGATATATTTGCCTTCTGTATTTTTTTCATGTTCTAGCTCATTTGGCTTTGGCCTCTCTAGAGCTCTGGGTGAACCATTGGCTCTCTCTAGTCTTCCCAGTGTTGATATTACTCCTGGGTACGAACATCTCCGCCTACCTCCACGTTCTGGCTAAATGTTCCATCATCTCATACAATGTCTCCCTCTAGGTCTATTGCATCTCATACAGGAATTGTCTAATGCCTGTGTAGTTTCCTATTATGAAGCTTGGCTTCTCACCTCCTCCCGTGTTGTTTCACTCTCCTCTGGTGTCTCCACACATGTATCTCAATGTATATACGCTAAGAGCTTTCTTTACTCTCTATTATAGGTATTAAAGTATTCTTGGCTAGTGATGAAGTTACATATATCTTTTATGCTTTGAGAATTCAGAAGGTTTTAAACTCAATTTAATGTACACCGAGAGGTGAATGGCTCTCAGTGTATGAATACTGACACTACTTTCATTCTGTTTTTAGGGCTTAAAGAATTTTTCACTAATAGTTAATAGGCTACATGAAGCTTTAATGACGGTCGTTTAGTTGATAGAGCTCAAACCCAGTTACCCGAGCAAGGGTAGGCAAACTTCTCCCATCACCGCTAACACTCGATATTTGAGTGGTGCCCATCATACAAGTTTGCAACACTACAATATATTCGAAGGTGTTGCATATATCAAATTATTTTCCTGAAACCTCTTTTGCCCGTCACATTGGGAAGAAACCACCAAACAGCAAATCAGACAACACTGCACTTTGTAACTAGAGAACCCAAGGCTTTTAAATATATTCAGATAATGGTTGCTCTGGATATGTATATATAAAGAAATACCGCTACAAGTGTGTGTATATATATATAAATACTCTTACAAGCGTGAATGCATAAATATTTGCATCTGCAAGTGTGCATATCGTGGTATACACCTCTAAGCTGCAGGATATGCATTAAAATTTTATATATAATAAGAATTGATTACAATTACAAGAAACGAAAATCTCATTCACGTTAAATAATTTTTGAAAAATACGAGTATTAAAAGATATGACAGTGCTCACAGGTGTTAAAATACTAAATAATATGAAATATCACCGATGTTTCGCTCACCCAGAGTCAGTAAAATAATATGACACTCTCGAACTATCCTCCCTGCTAGTACCTATCCTCCCTGCCAGTACCTATCCTCCCTGCCATTACCTATCCTCCCTGCTAGTACCTATCCTTGCCAGTACCTATCCTCCCTGCCATTACCTATCCTCCCTGCTAGTACCTATCCTCCTTGCCATTACCTATCCTCCCTGCTAGTACCTATCCTCCTTGCCAGTACCTATCCTCCCTGCCATTACCTATCCTCCCAGTACCTATCCTCCCTGCCAGTACCTATCCTCCCTGCCATTATCTATCCTCCCTGCCAGTACCTATCCTCCTTGCCAGTACCTATCCTCCCTGCCATTACCTATCCTCCCTGCCAGTACCTATCCTCCTTGCCAGTACCTATCCTCCCTGCCAGTACCTATCCTCCCTGCCAGTACCTATCCTCCCTGTCATTACCTATCCTCCCTGCCAGTACCTATCCTCCCTGCCAGTACCTATCCTCCCTGAAAGTACCTATCCTCCCTGCCATTACCTATCCTCCCTGCCAGTACCTATCCTCCTTGCCAGTACCTATCCTCCCTGCCAGTACCTATCCTCCCTGCCAGTACCGTACTTAAAAAGCCTCCCTCGTCTAATGGAATAATAATAGTGTTTTCTGCACTTCCACTGCTCACTACGGACTCCTTGACAACCTCACCACAACGCATACGAAGTAGATCATGCATTTCCCCGTCGGAACTTTCCAAACGTTGACGGAGTCACTGGTCTCTAAAACTGGAATAACAAGACAAGAATCCTAATTCTTGTCTAGAAACCTCGGTCTTGTCTAAACTCTCGTTCTTCTTAATAACTTTTGTCCTTGTTTAGAAACCTTGTCACCGCCTTAAAAAATTAATCAAGTGATACAGTTTATAATAAATCTAATAAATTATAAAAAATATAGTAACCAAGAGTGTTACATGGTAAAGATAAATTCCTACTAACATCGATATGAAACAAACATTCAAGAAAGCGTGTCGCAAAACAAGAGATGTTTACAGAAATATAAGGAACAAGCTGATTGATCGACGCAGCACACTCGAAGAGTACATGTATCAAGACAATATAGAATAATGCAAGAATTACAGATATACAGAAAACAATATAAAAATAACAGAAACAACTACCTACATCACCTGTCTAAAACAATTACCTACATCACCTGTCTACACCACCTATCTACATCACCTGTCTGCAACACCCGCATATACCACCTTCCTGCATCACCTGTCTACAACACTCGCTTACACCACCTACCTAAATCACCTGTCTACAACACCCGCTGTGAAGGTTGTTGCCAATCTTCTTAGGAAAGTATAATAGAAAAAGACAATAATAACAATAAACACTTTATTTTAATAGAAAGAAATGTAAATAATAAATACGTAAATATGACTATAATTATCCTATCTTAAGAAAAATGAAAAATGAAAACAAAAATATATCACTGATCCAAAGCTAGGTATTAACAGACGGATGTAGATGTCTGTGTTGATCTTGTTAACACTGTAGCTATGAATCGATATTAGACTCCGTGTTGTTGTTGCATCGATGTTTCCCAAAAATCTAACAGTTTTCCACATCCACAATGTCACAAATGATATCAGGGACTCAGGTGAAGGTTGTCCCCTGGTAAAGTACAGTTGCCTGAGGTTTCTAGTGTGAACTTAGTAACTACTGGTGTAGCGAAGAATTGGTGTTACTCTGTTTCTCACTTGGTGAGTACGCCGGCCCTCACTCAGCCTTGAATCCGATGATCCGAGCGGACACAGAGGACTGTGAATGAAACCAAAAGAATTACTCACCACTCTAGTAATAATTTACATAGTAGGCATAAGGCCTTTAAAAGAAATGGTGAAACTGTAACAAATAACTTTACCAAAAGCCAAGGCAGGACATAGCAGAAGTTAATGTTGCTAAAAATGAGTGAAGCTCAAAACCAATTAACGAGTGAAGCTCTTGAACATAAAATAATTAAGATACGAGCAGCTGTGAAGTACTTACAGTGAGGTCGAGCGTGGTCAGTCAAGTAATTTAACCTGTGGCCGGAGCCCAGCATTACACCTCTCACCGGGTGGAAAATGAGGGGGGGCATAGCGGGAGCTAGACACTCACCCCACCTCAACAAGCAGACTACCATTCAACCATCACTCTACATACCTTCACACTTTCATCACTCCTATCTATGGACTTTTCCCTCACACCCGCCTACGGCACCTACCTAAATCACCTGCCTACAACACCCGCCTATGCTACCTGCTTGCATTACCTGTCTACATCACCTACAGCACTTGCATAACCTGTCCACAACACCCACGTACACCATATGTCTACAACACCCACCTACACCACTTGCATCACCTGTCTATAATACCCACATACACTACTTACATCACCTGTCTACAACACCCACCTATACCACATATTTACAGCACCTGTCTACAGCACCTGTTTACAGCACCCGCCTACACCACCTACTTATGTCACTTTCCTTCATCACTTGACTACATCAACAGTCTATAAGACCCTTCAAATCTTCTGCATTATCAACTTATGCCTCACTCTGCACTATACCAGTCACGAGCGTTGAGGGACGAGGGACGTGGCATACCTTCCTCGGTCACTCAGTGACCAAAATATAGTAAAAGTATCGGTCCAGACCGAAAATTGGGTATCGGTATCAGAATCGGCAAAAAAAAAATGTCATCGTCCCATCCCAAGCCAAAGATAAATAATTGAAAATTCTATTGATACTACCCGAGGAATGGTGAAATTCTGTAGTCATTAATACTTATCATAAATTTTAGTTCTGCTTTGCTTATTAGTTAAAAAATATTTTTTATAATAAACGAAAAGTTGACATAGGCCCCAGTATGATACACATACTGATTTTTAAATTAACATATCGATCTATCTCTTAAGTGAATTGTTGATTACTGGTTATTATTACGGCCGGTGATACAAGTCCGCCTTATTAAGAAGCCTCTTAATATATAAATTATTGGATGCCGATTTACTTACTCAACTGTGATAAAGAATACAACAGTTTTTGCACAGCATCACATTTTCTTGAAAATAATACTGAATAATTAAGTTAAATAAAAGTTTCTTTCCATAGTGTTCAAACAAAGTTTCCACATTGAACTGACACGGAAGAACATATGTATACGCACATCACAGTCACATGTACTAACGTGTATATTCACTTAGAGATGTATGGCTATTGAATGCTTAATTACTCTAACCCCTAAACTAAAGTATTCGACTAGTGATGAACAGGCTTAATGACCCTCGCTTAGTAGATAGGGTTTAAACCACCTTACCAATCAACATGCCTGAATAATGTCATAGAATCTGTAAATAACACAGACTTGAATTTTTTTTAGCCTGGCTCTCGTGTGTAGGTCTAAGTTAAGTGGTCTCATTGCAATATCCGGCAGAAATCAGGCAGCATTGTGCAACTCCATTTATGTTAGTAGCTCTGCTGCAACATGATGAAATCTGTCTCCTTGTTCGTCATTGTCTTTAGAAAGGATGTGAATGAGAAAAAGACAAATGTGAGTAGAGAAAATGTAGTGTGAGTGGCATATTGCAGGCCAATCAGAGATAATTTTGAAGAACTGGTTCTACCAGTGTATTGCAGTTAACGTCGTTGCATCTGTCAACAAACATGCTGCAAATGTTCTTAAATGAAAAGCTAATCTGCTAATTCACCGTCATTAATTGTAATCTGTAAATCCTTGTCAGCCATAACTTGGTCAATTTGTGTACCTATAAATACCTCTCTTAAGTCAGTGTTATACTGGCCAGGTTGCAACCACCACCACAGGCATTAAGTCAGTGATATACTGGCCAGGTTGTACCAACCACCACAGACATTAAGTCAGTGTTATTCTGGCCAGGTTGTACCAACCACCACAGACTAAGTCAGTGTTATACTGGCCAGGTTGTACCAACCACCACAGACTAAGTCAGTGTTATACTGGCCAGGTTGTACGAACCACCACAGACATTAAGTCAGTGTTATACTGGCCAGGTTGTACCAACCACCACAGACATTAAGTCAGTGTTATACTGTTATACAGGCCAGGTTGTTCCAACCACCACATACATTAAGTCAGTGTTATACTGGCCAGGTTGTAACAACCACCACAGACATTACGTCAGTGTTATACTGTTATACAGGCCAGGTTGTACCAACCACCACAGACATTAAGTCAGTGTTATACTTTCCAGGTTGTACCAACCACCACAGACATTAAGTCAGTGTTATACTGGTCAGGTTGTAACAACCACCACAGACATTAAGACAGTGTTACACTGGCCAGGTTGTACCAACCACTACAGACATTAAGACAGTGTTATACTGACCAGGTTGTACCAACCACCACAAACATTAGGAGAGTGTTATACTGACCAGGTTGTACCAACCACCACAGACATTAAGTCAGTGTTATACTGGCCAGGTTGTAACAACCACCACAGACATTAAGTCAGTGTTATACAGTTATACAGGCCAGGTTGTACCAACCACCACAGACATTAAGTCAGTGTTATACTTGCCAGGTTGTACCAACCACCACAGACATTAAGTCAGTGTTATACAGTTATACAGGCCAGGTTGTACCAACCACCACAGACATTAAGTCACTGTTATACTGACCAGGTTGTAACAACCACCACAGACATTAAGACAGTGTTATACTGACCAGGTTGTACCAACCCCCACAGACATTAAGACAGTGTTATACTGACCAGGTTGTGCCAACCACCACAGACATTAAGTCAGTGTTATACTGACCAGGTTGTGCCAACCACCACAGACATTAAGTCAGTGTTATACTGACCAGATTGTACCAACCACCACAGACATTAAGTCAGTGTTATACTGACCAGGTTGTAACAACCACCACAGACATTAAGACAGTGTTATACTGACCAGGTTGTAACAACCACCACAGACATTAAGACAGTGTTATACTGACCAGGTTGTGCCAACCACCACAGACATTAAGACAGTGTTATACTGACCAGGTTGTACCAACCACCACACAAATACTTTTTGTAGAGAGATTAAGTCTCTGAGTTTGTAGACCTTATTTTCTTTCCTTATAATTTTTGTTTTGTTTGTGATTGTGAATATTTTTTCCCTGTATAGTGAAGGTAAAAGAAATGAAGCCACGAAAAATTAAAAACTGAGAGAGACTAATTATTTAATAATTATTTCCGGTTACTTCTTACTTTCCATAAGATAATTCAAAAGTCTTATTTGCTATATCTTCTACAAGATTCTCTCACTTGTGACTTTGTTGTATCATCAGATATCTCGTTAAGGATATCTACGATATCTACAAAATGCTCTATAACAGCTTCCTCCATCCCGCTCATACACAATTATATTAAAATATATACTGAGGATTTTCTTTATTTTTGTTTTTATTCCCCTTCATTTAATTTCAACAACTGTGTGAGAAAGTACAGAAATATGCACAAGAATGTGTGCACATATGTGCACGAGAATGTGTGCACATATGTGCACGAGAATGTGTGCACATATGTGCACGAGAATGTGTGCACATATGTGAGTGATATAAGAGTTAGAATATTAGGTTTTGTATGTAAGCTTGGGAAATTCTGTTTACATACATGTTATTGTGTGTGTGTGTACTCACCTAACTCACCTAATTGGGGTTGCAGGGGTCGAGACTCAGCTCCTGGCCCCGCCTCTTCGCTGTCTGCTACTGGGTCTCTGCTCTCCCTGCTCCATGAGCTTTATCATACCTTGTCTTAAAACTATGTATGGTTCCTGCCTCCACTATATCTTTCTCTAGTCCATTCCACTTCCTGACTACTCTGTGGCTGAAGAAATGTTTCCTGACATCCCTTTGACTCATCTGAGTCTTCAGCTTCCAGTTGTGTCCCCTTGTTTCTGTGTTCCCTCTCTGAAACAACCTGTCACTATCTACCTTGTCAATTCCCCGCAGTATTTTGTATGTCGTTATCATGTCTCCTCTGACCCTTCTTTCCTCCAGTGTTGTTAGTCCTATTTCCCTCAACCTTTCTTCATAAGACAGACCCCTGAGTTGTGGAACTAACCTTGTCGCAAACCTTTGCACTTTCTCTAGTTTCCTTACTGTGTGTGTGTGTGTGTGTGTGTGTGTGTGTTTGTGTGTGTGTGTGTGTGTGTGTGTTTGTGTGTGTGTGTGTTCAAATATCTGAGTAATTGTATAAGCGTGTGTACTTGTGTACGTGTCAGTGTCTTGTGAATATAAAAGTGACCAACTGCAACAAATAAGAAAACTGGTAACTTTTTTGTTCAGATTTCTTGATGTCAACACACAGAGACGCACACGGACACAGAGACGCACACAGACACAGAGACGCACACAGACACAGAGACGCACACGGACACAGAGACGCACACAGACACAGAGACGCACACGGACACAGAGACTCACACGGACACAGAGACGCACACGGACACAGAGACGCACACAGACACAGAGACGCACACAGACACAGAGACGCACACAGACACAGAGACGCACACATACACAGAGACGCACACGGACACAGAGACGCACACAGACACAGAGACGCACACAGACACAGAGACGCACACAGACACAGAGACGCACACAGACACAGAGACGCACACAGACACAGAGACGCACACAGACACAGAGACGCACACAGACACAGAGACGCACACTACACAGAGACGCACACGGACACAGAGACGCACACAGACACAGAGACGCACACAGACACAGAGACGCACACAGACACAGAGACGCACACGGACACAGAGACGCACACAGACACAGAGACGCACACGGACACAGAGACGCACACGGACACAGAGACGCACACAGACACAGAGACGCACACGGACACAGAGACGCACACAGACACAGAGACGTACAGGGACACAGAGACGCACACGGACACAGAGACGCACAAGGACACAGAGACGCACACGGACACAGAGACGCACACGGACACAGAGACGCACAAGGACACATAAATATACACACATAAACATATACAACTACATAATAAAAGTTTGAGATGTAATAATGTAAATAATAATGGAGGAATTTCAAAATAATGTAATATTACAATTTATAAGAGACAGTAAATAATCTACTTAATTATTTACCGTCGTTGTCTATCATTTAGTATCAAAATTATGCTTAGTCAAAATTTAACAATCAATATTATTAGAGAAATTTCTTTTATTATCTTATTAAAATTTTAAATAAATGGAATAATTATTTAAACAGATACTTTTTAAAAAATCCTCATAATGATTTACAAAAATTGCATTATTTTTATTATAATTATTGTTATACTTTACTATGGCTGCTGAACTGTACTTCCTGGACTCTTCCTCCTGGACTCTTCTTAATGGACTCTTCCTCCTGGACTCTTCTTTTTGGACTCTTCTTCTTGGACTCTTCCTCCTGGACTCTTCCTCCTGGACTCTTCTTCCTGAACTCTTCCTCCTGGACTCTTCCTCCTGGACTCTTCTTCCTGGACTCTTCCTCCTGGACTCTTCCTCCTGGACTCTTCTTCCTGGACTCTTCTTCCTGGACTCTTCTTCCTGGACTCTTCCTCCTGGACTCTTCTTCCTGGACTCTTCCTCCTGGACTCTTCTTCCTGGACTCTTCTTCCTGGACTCTTCCTCCTGGACTCTTCTTCCTGGACTCTTCTTCCTGGACTCTTCCTCCTGGACTCTTCTTCCTGGACTCTTCCTCCTGGACTCTTCTTCCTGGACTCTTCCTCCTGGACTCTTCCTCCTGGAATGTTTGCATCAACATAATTTAACAAGAGTTAAATAAAGTAAAACAAGAAGCGAATTGTTACAAAAGACATTATTTTTGTTGCGAGTGTTGGAAGTGAACAGAGGATCAACATATTAGTGAATACAAGACCAGTACTGGAGACATTAACAATGAAGTGAATTTTGCCAGCAAGCAAGATGAGTTCTGAAATATTTTTTATCAATTTATGGTCAGTTTTACGCCAGGAAAGTTTTGTTGTTGTTGTTGTTTATATTGCCACTTGTTTTAATATTCCACTACATGGGGATGAGTGTGAGTGAGAGTAATAAAAATCCTGCCAAATGTTGAGTGAAACTTGTGGGAATTTTGAGACAACATAATTGTTTTGGGAACCCTGAATGTCATTGTGGGAGAGACTGTTGTGGAGGATGTTGTAGGAAAGTACAGCATTACATAAGAGCAATACATCAACATACAAGAATGGTAATGTAACATGAAAGAAGAGTAAATTCACAAGCAAGAACAGAACAGTAACAAATAACAACAGTAAAACACAAGGACAAAGAAGAAACACGCATGAACAATACAGTATCACAAAAACCCTACGGTAACATACAACCGTACAGTAACATACAAAAAAATACAGTAACTACAGCAACATAGGTAGGAAAAAAGTAAATTAACCATTTTATAATTATAAAATATAAATAGAAGTTCGAGATTTACAGTTAGTAACCTCTGTCTGGTGGGTGAGTTGGGTGAGCACTTGGTCTCGTCTAGCTGGCCTACTGTTCCAGGCTGTCTTGGTGGGTGGAATTACAGGACGTAGTTTTCTGCGTGTCCCCTCCTGTAATTCCACCCACCTGGACAGTCTGTACAGTAGACCAGCTAGACAAGACCAAGTTCCCATCCAGCAAGGTCACTGGGGAGGGGCCAAAAAATCGCTGACCTTGGGGAAGTGGGGAACCACTGACTTGGGGAAGGCACCAAAAAAATAGAAAAATAATAAAAAATGCGGAACCTGGGGAAGTGAGGAAGGAAGGTCATCTGAGGGGACACAGGTGGACTTGTGGAGACATGGAACTAGGGAAAGCACCAAAAAAAATGAAAGTGGGGAGTGTGGAAGGGTTGACATCCGGGGGCCCACGGATGGAGACCTGGAAACATGATCCAGAAGAAGGTAACCAGAGAGAAGGCAAGAGATAGAGGGGAGTACCTTGGAAAAGTGGGAAAGGGAGAATACCTGAGGGGACACAGGTGGACTCCTGGACACATGGACCTGAGGGAAGCCCCAAGATGGTAGAGAGTGGGGGAGGTGGACCTTAAAGACGAACCACTGGCCTCCACGTGGCAGGGTCTGGTAACTCAGGGATAACTAACTCTGAGGCTGACAGTGGTCGCATATTTTTATTTAAAATATTATATATCCAGACCTCTGACGGCAGCCACAGTGTGGCTAACCTGCCACACACACACACACACACACACACACACACACAAAATTATCTAAGGAAAGAAAATAAAAATAATCAGCTCAAGAGTCTCGATTTCGTACCTAAAAATAAAAAGTGTTTATGTTGACTGCTGCAACCTGGCACAACGGTTTAATTTTAACCATTAATTTCTTAATGTGCCTCGATGACACAAGTATAAGAATAATAAGAAGTTTATTTTGACATGATACATGGTTGTACAGAGTAATATAATACTTGAGTGTACATGCCAAAAGCCCAATAATAGTTCATATGGTCATTAGATAGTTACAGTGAGTACAAGAGAATTAAATATTCTATTAGGTAATGCTACATGGGTTTGATAAGTCTAGTAGAGAATAATTACGCTATTGAATTAGTTTATAAAGATTACAGTATTACGATTTAAAACAATTTACAGTATGATGTATTACAATTTAGTACCATTAAAAAAATTTAATTTAGACATCCTAATTTGGATTTTTTTTTTATATATTTTATTTAAAAGAAAACATTTAATACATGTCATATTACCTTCATAGAAGATCCGCACACATGAGAAAACAGGCACATGCCATAATTATGAAGTACTATCTATGCCAATACATAAGAAGGAACGGTGCAGACTTAAGGACACACCACCGTGCACTCTTCTAAGTAGGTATTAGGTACGGTTTGTCTGGTTAATTTTGGATGATGAGGTGATTTCTTAGTAGGACCTTAAACTGATTTGCAGACAGGGGTCCTTTAGTGTGTTCTGGCAATGAATTCCAGATCTTCGGGCCCTTTACGTGCAGAGCATTTTTGCGTAGGAAGAGATGGACACGAGGGATATCGAAGAGTGATTTGTGTCTTGTATTATGGCTGTGTGTTCTGTTATAGTTATCAAGGAGGAGTTTGAGAGGATTATTATCAAAAGAAGCACTAAACCTTTAAGGGGCAGTGGATAGTGTAGGGGTAGATGGGTAGCAAGAGAGTGAGGTAGAAAGGGCTGTGAGGAGTACTAGAGTCATTATCATCAGAGTTTGTGCACTAAGTCTGAGAGGAAGGTTTATATTTGAGTGCAGTGTTCTGTGTATGTAGTGGCACAATAATAAGTGTGGATGTTTTATATATGTAAGCGTTAGGCTCTTGAAAAGTGGTGGAGTGTGTTGTCTAATACAGGAGTTAGTAATCAATCACACTGCAGTTTTTGTTAGGTTATTAAAGGTTTAAGGTGATTTGCTGTGGCTGAACCCATGCCCATGTGAGGTGAGGGTAAATGCGAGAGTGGTACAGAGCTAGAAGAGCTGCTTGAATGTTTGAGTTTGGGATTTTACTTGTTAGCTTTGTTCCTATGAAGGAGAGGGTCTTCTGGTTTAGTTAAGTTAATCATTCTGTTTTGTGACAGTTTTTTAGATCCTAGAATTTCAGATAAGGTTTTCCAGGTCTTTTGCATATCACCTTTTATATCATGAAATCTGTTTTCATAATAAAATTTGTTTGACCACCTAATTAGATTGGCTAGTATTGACGAGTAACGTTTTGCAAGATCCTTTGTTATTAGACCCATTCTGTACTGTTTTTCATATAGATGTTTTTATATCAATAGATTTGAGGATGGTGTTTGTGAGCCAGGGGCTGTTTAGTCTCTTAGCTGTGATCTGCTTAGTTTTTATTGGGCAATGCATGTTATAGAAGTTTTGGGCTTTTGTAAAAAAAATATTAACACATTCATCAATATCGAAGTTGTCTGCTAGCTCGTTTTGCCAGTCAATGTCACTTAATGCTGAAATAAAGTTATTAACTACGAATTTATTCTCTGCATTATATTCACACCACACATTGACCTCAGACATGACATCTCCACTGCCTCCAGCCTTCTCCTTGTTGCAACATTCACCACCCATGCTTCACACCCATATAAGAGGGTTGGTATAAGTTGGTTATGAGAAAGATGGGATAGTGGTGAGTGGTGTTATCTGTGATTATGTCTGCTTTTAATGGCGATATAGTGTTTGTCCAGATATGGTCTAGTAAGGAGGCATTCGTCTAGGAGATTCTTGTAGGTTTTCTTATTGTCGGTAGAAGTAAACAGCTGTTCATAGTGTTTGTGAATTCAGTTACTTGTGGGTCATGGTCATGGATGAGGTTTATGTTGAAGTCCCCTGTACGTATCAGATGGTGTTTGTTCATCAGGTTTCTTAGTTTTTCACAAAATGAGTAAATATTGGAGAGAGGTACTCTATATATTGCTCCAACTGTTAGAGGTTTTTAAGGTCTTTGGATTTAAATTTAGCAAATGTATATTCGCCATATTCATCCCTTGTGCAAGTAGAATTTATAGACTCTAGTTCATCAGAGTAGTATATAGCCGTTCCACTTCCTAATTGGTCTGGCCTACAATTGTGTATAGCTGTGTAGCCAGGTATGGAATAGATATTTGTAACATCGTGTTTTAGCCATGTTTCAGTGAGAGTAATGATAGACATACTGACATTTAGAGAATTGAGTAGTGCTTGCAGGTCATCATAGTGCTTGCTTAATGATCTAACATTATAATTAAATACTGTTATGTTATTGTTGGCACTGAGTAGTGTCTTAGTCTGACAAGCAGTGTAATAAAGGCAATTGTTGTTAGGATGGTGTGTGTTATTTAATAAGAGGTTAATGTCAGGATCGATGTTTATAATCATATGACTAATGTAGGATTAACAATGTATAAATAATTGAGAGATACAACTACCTGTTAATAAAGGTTAATGCATATGACAAGTAGTATTTTTTTTTATATTTTATTATAAAACCATAGTACATAATAAGAAAATCTTACAAAACAGCGCTTCACTATTGCTTCCAGAGCAACAAAATACAAAATAACCAGCAAACAGTGTCTACATTCTGTATATAACGAACAATAAAACCTACCAACAAGTATATACCTACATAATATTTATACTATATGCATTCTTTTGAAAACATCCTTAATGATATACTGGCAGTGTAATACACTAGAACAAAATGACTACTTGTTATGTTCTCACTATTTCATGTACCTCTAGATTGTTTAAATACAAATACATGATAGCCAAATGATTATTACAGAAATCTAAACACCCTCGGTACATCCATCATAATATAATGACTGTTATCTCACCAGTACAATATATGGCAACATATTAGCCTAAACCCTACAACATCTCCATTCGCCACCCAGCTCTCGTGAGAGAAGGGTGTGCTACTCTGGTCTCTGGCCCCTGGTGGAGACTGTGAGCAACTTTATTTTCACTGTCATGGCGGCGGTGGGCAGACGCCGCATCAACACCGCCTGCATATACATGGTTACAGGAGTAATTCAACCTGCTGTGGCGCTACAGTAATACCTACTATTCTTCGTGATATATACAACATTGATATGGAGGAACTGTATGGAGTGGCACTAAATGGAATGAACAGGATCTTTGTGAAGTTGTTAACAGCTGCAGCATA
>WNWK01014605.1:0-50733 GCA_009830355.1 Cherax destructor | reverse complement strand
ATATATTTTGTGCGTAACGAGGAACCAACATGTGTGGGAAGGGCCAGTTTAAGCAGACGTCATCGTGAGTATCCACTGGAGATTACAGAGTCGTGACAATCTTCTGCATCAGGCTGTTGCTTCTATATCAGGTGAAAGTGCAGTGTGCATGTTGGGAGTTGAGTAGTTAGTGGATGCGGTGTTGGGGGATCCCTCCAGTGGAGGTGTGGGAGGTTATATATATATATATATATATATATATATATATATATATATATATATATATATATATATATATATATATATATATATATATATATATAATATATATATATATATATATATATATATATATATATATATATATATATATATATATATACATATATACAATTTTCTCCTCATATCTAACTGCTCTCTGTATCATCATCTAGTGAGCGTAGAAGCGATAGGCAGTTTCCTACAATGATTGCTATCAAGTGAAACAGATAATTGACATATTATAATAAAAATACGAGGAATGAGTCTGTACCAATCAAAAGGATTCCATAAATGAAAATTATACCTTGCGTCTATTTTGTCCTCGTGCACCACTGTGAAGTCACAGGTGATGAGGGACACGATGACACTTCCGACAAGAGACATAAGATGACAAAAGCCTCGTGTCTTCTGAATTACAATATTTAACTTTGTAGTGAGAAAAGAAAGCATGTACTGCCGTCAAGTCAGGGATAACATTATGTTAACTACAATGTGTATCAGGAAAGACTTGTGGACTAGTGAGGATTTCCCAATAAAATATCTTAACACGGCCATGTCTCCTGTTGATGTTTTACTTGTCCCACCAGGCAGAGTGAACGGAGCCATATATAACTTATTTGTTAGTGACGCTGTGTAACAGGTTTCTTGATCTCTAGCACATGTAACTAATCACCAGATAAACCAATTGGTTATTGGCATTTCTATGCCTGGTCTCTAGCACGGCTGATTGACTGACCACTTTCACTTGATCTCAGTATTGCTATATGAGGGTTCCTCAGCTGGCTGCCCCATCGTGCTCCTCAACATCAAAGTTCAGTCACCATGAGAAGTTGAGAATATATTAAGACGTCCACCCTGATTGGCTCACCTCTGGGCCCATCGGCCTTTCTGTAATGACGTCATTGTCTGGAGGCTTTCCATCAAAGTAGGAAGGTCCCTAATCTGTCATTCTTACTCTCACACGGACAATGCGAGGATCCCTAGGATCCATTCTTAACTCTTTAATGTGGGAAGCAACCCAAGGCTCCATCTCACTTATATGTCAATGCTTTGGTACATATTAACATTGATTTGGAAATTGGGCAATATATATATATTTTTTTTTCAACAAGTCGCCGTCTCCCACCGAGGCAGGGTGACCCAAAAAGAAAAAATCCCAAAAACAAAATACTTTCATCATCATTCAACTTTCCCACACTCATACATAATCTCTGTCTTTGCAGAGGGCTCAGATAGGACAGCTGAGAATAGTCCCTCCCAGCTGTCACTATCCCAGACCCCTCCTTTAAAGTGCAGGCATTGTCTTCCCATTTCCAGGACTCAAGTCCAACTAAATCAATTAACTGGTTTCCCTTAATCCCTTCACAAAATGTTACCCTGCTCACAATCCAACAGCTCGTCAGGTCCCAAAACCATTTGTCTCCATTCCTCCTATCTACACGCTCACATGCTTGCTGGAAGTCCAAGCCCCTTGCCCACAAAACCTCCTTTACCCCTTCCCTCCAACCTTCGAGGTCGACCCCTACCCCGCCGTCCTTTCCTACAGATTTATACGCTCATTATACTCTCTCCAAGTCATTCTACTTTGATCCATTCTCTCTAAATGCCAAACCACCTCAACAACCCCTCGTCAGCCCTCTGACAAATACTTTAGTAACTCCACACTCTAATTTCCACATTCCAAATTTTTGCATAATATTTACCCCACATGCCCTTAGACAGGACATCTCCACTGCCTCCAAGCTGCCTCCTCGCTGCAGCATTTGCAGCCATGCTTCACACATATAAGGTGTTGGTACCACTATGCTTTCGTACATTCCTTCTTTGCCTCCATGGATAAAGTTTTTGTCTCACAATCCCCTAACTTACCACTCACCTTTTCCTTCATCAGTTTTATGGTTAACCTATCCTTCATAACCCATCCACTGACACGTCAACTCCCAAATATCTGGAAACATTTACTTCTTCCATAATCCCTCTCTCCAATGTGATCCAATCTTTCTTTATTTAAATCTTTTGATACCCTCGTGACCTTACTCTTATCTGTGTTCATTTCAATTTTCTACCTTTACACACCCTCCCAAACTCGTCCACTAACCTTTGCAGCTTTTCTTTAGAATCTCCCATAAGCACAGTATCATCAGCAAAAAGTAACGTGTCAACTCCATTTGCATTTAATTCATTTTAATCCACCTTCTCCAACACCCTAGCATTTACTTTTTTTACAACCAAATCTATAAATATATTAAATAAATGGGTGATTGAAATCTGTCAAAACCTACTTTTACAGGAGTAATCTCCTCTCCCCTACACCTAACCGGGAGCCTCACTATCCTCATAAAAGCTCTTTACGCATTCAGTAACTTACTACCTATTCCATCATTGCAACATTTGCCATATTGCTCCCTATCCACTCTATCATATGCCTTTTCTAAATCCATAAATGCAATAAACTTCCTTCATTTAAATACTGTTCATATATGCTTCAATGTAAACACTTGATCTAAAATCCCTACCCACTCAAAAGCCTCATGCTCATCTGCAATCCTACTCTCTGTCTTACCTCTAATTCTTTCAATAATAACCACGACACTTGTTGGTATACTCAGTTAACTTTTCCCCTATAATTCTTACAATCTCTTTATCCTTCCCTTTATATAAATTAACTATACATGCTCTCTGCAATCCTAGGTTTACCTTCCTCTTTCATACATTTATTAAACAACAATACCAACCATCCAACACAATATCTCCCCCTGCTTTTAACATTTCTGTCGATCCCGTTAGTTCCGCTGCTTTACCTCCCCTTTTATTCTACGTAATGCCTCAGCACCTTCCCACACTCCATCCTGCTCTTTTTTCACTCCTAAAAGATGTTATACCTCCTGGCCAGTGCATGAAATTACCGCCTCCTTTTTCATCGACATTTAAAAGTTCCTCAAAATATTCCGCCATCTACCTAATACCTCCAGCTCCCCATCTACTAACTCCCTACTCTGTTTTTAACTGACAAATCCATTCGTTCCCTAGGCTTTCTTACCTTGTTTATCTCGCTCCAAATTTTTTTTTTTTCAGCAAAATTTCTTGACAGAGCCTCTCCCCCTCTTTCATCTGCTCTCCTTTTGCTCTCTCTCCCCTCTCTTCACCTTTCTTTTACTCTCCATATCTCTGCTCTTCTATTAACACTTCTGTTTTTTAAAAAACTCTCATAAACTACCTTTTCTCTTTTATCCCCCCTTTACTTCTTCATTCCACTCCTCCTCTTTCCTCCTGCCCCACCCTCCTATAGCACAAACTTCTGCTACATTATATTACTGCATTTTTAAAACTATCCCAACTCTCTTCACCCCACCCACTCATACTTACTAAACTTTCGCCAATAGTTGCTTATATCTCACCCTAACTTCCTCCTCCCCTTTGTTTATAAATTTTACCCTCTCTTACTTGCTATTTGCCATTTTCTTTTGTCCATCTACCTTTACTCTAACTGTGCTTACAACTAAATAATGATCCGATATATCCGTTGCCCCTCTATAACATGTACATCCCGAAGCCTACCATCAAAACTTCATCCACCAATACATAATCTAACAAACTACTTTCATTACGCACTATATCATACCTTGTATACTTATTTATCCTATTTTTCATAAAATATGTATTACTTATTGCAAACCTCTTTCTACACAGCTCAATTAACAGTTCCCCATTTACATTTACCCTGGCCCCACATTTACCTACTACTCCCCCCACAACATTTTTACCCACTTTAGCATTAAGATTCCCAACCACAATTACTCTTTACTTAGTTCAAAAGTCCCCACCACTCACTCAACATTTCCCAAAATCTCTCTCTCCTCTACACTTCTCTCTCCTCCGGTGCATAAACACTTACTATAACCCTTTTCACATCCAACCTTTATTTTACTCCACATAATCCTTTAATTTATACATTTATATTCCTTTTTTACTTGCCATAATTGATTATTCAACATTATTGCCACTCCTTCTTTAGCTCTAATTCTATTTGAAACCCTGACCTAATCCCATTTATTTTCCCCACTGAAACTCTCCTACCCCTTCATCTTTGTCTCACTTAAAGCCAGGACATCCAACTTCTTTTCATTCATAACATCTACAATCATCTCTTTCTTATCATTCGCACAACATCCACGCACATTCAAACAACCCACTTTGACGGTTTTCTTTTTCTTTTTAGTAAGCTATACAGGAAAAGGGGTTACTAGCCCATTGTTCCCGGCATTTTAGTTGACTTTTACAACACGCATGGCTTACGGAGGAAAGATTCTTATTCCACTTCCCCATGGATATGAAAGGGAAAAGCAATAAGAACAAGAACTATTAAGATAAAATCAAAGAAAATTCAGATGAGTGTGTATACATAAACGTGTACATGTTTGCGTAGTGTGACCTAAGTGTAAGTAGAAGTAGCAAGACGTACCTGAAATCTTGGATGTTTATGAGACAGAAAAAAGACACCAGCAATCCTACCATCATGTAAAACAGTTTCAGGTTTCTGTTTCACAGTCACCTGGCAGGACGGTAGTACCTCCCTGGGTGGTTGCTGTCTACCAACCTACTACCACAGGACGGTAGTACCTCCCTGGGCGGTTGCTGTCTACCAACCTACTACCACAGGACGGTAGTACCTCCCTGGGTGGTTGCTGTCTACCAACCTACTACCACAGGACGGTAGTACCTCCCTGGGTGGTTGCTGTCTACCAACCTACTACCACAGGACGGTAGTACCTCCCTGGGTGGTTGCTGTCTACCACCCATCATTATTTAGTGACTATATATCAACTTTTATTTATATTTGGTAAAAGAAACAAATTATTTATAATATTAAAGCAAAATCTTACGTATTAAAAACTTAATATCTGTTTAGCCACACTGGTTGTAAAATTCATGCAGATTATTGGTCTTAATATTTGAGAGCGTTTTGTTTACAACATCCACGTAAGTCAACTAACACACACACACACACACACAGCAGTTATCAGTCGTGGCTCCTACAAACTTCATGCTTCTGCATTATCACGTCATAAAATCCACGGTATCTGACGAGCTCCTGCGTGTATACGGTAGAAAGCAAACTCCTACCGTATTAATTACCACTAGTGACACTTGAGAGTTGATGCTACTGAAGGCTCCTAAACCTGTGCTGATGCAACTTACCTTCCTTTCCTGATTACCTTCGCTTCCTCAGATGTTGCCTCCTACTAGTTTACCGCCTCACTACTAGTTTACCGCCTCCCTACTAGTTTACCGCCTCCTACTAATATCTCGGATGCTTTATCAGATTTCAGTAACTGTGTTTTCACGAAGACAACTTTCCCAGTATTGATATTGTTAACAGCTCGAAATCTAGCTGGTTTCTAAAAATCCACAACTAGTATACCTGGAGAGGGTTTCGGGGCTCAACGCTCCCTCAGCCCGGTATATATGTTGGGAGGCAGTTGAACAGCCTTGGGCCCCTGACACTTATTGTGTTGTCTCTTAGCGTACTCGTGGCGCCCCTGCTTTTCATTAGGGATGATGTTACATCTGATGCCGAATCTTTTGCTTTCGTAGGGAGTGAATTTGGTGTGTAAATTTGGGACTAGTTCCTCTAGGGTTTTCCGTGTATACATTATGTATCTTTCTCGTTTGCGTTCCAGAGAATACATATCAGGGGACTTCAACCGTTTCCAGTAATTTAGGTGCTTTATCGTACTTATGTGCGCCATGAAAGTTCTCTGTACATTCTCCAGGTCTTCAGTTTCGCCTGCCTTGAAGGGGGCAGTTAATAAACAGCAATATTTCAGCCAAGCAAGAACAAGGGATTTTAACAGAATCATCATGGACTTGGCGGCCCTAGTTTTGAAGGTTCTCATTATCTATCCTATCATTTTCGTAGATGTGGTAGATACAGTGTTGAGATCTTTGAAAGTTAGATCCTCTGAGATTATCACTCCCAGGTCCTTCACATTAGTTTTTCGCTCTACTATGTGCTTGCAATTTGTTTTTGTAATTGAAATTTCTCTTCACTGAACTTCATATTGCTTTCTGCGGCCCATTTAAAGATTTGGTTGATGTCCGCTTGGAGAGTCTTCGATGGATGACACAGTCATGTAAATTCGGGTGTCATCCGCAAAGGAAGACACGGTGCTGTGGCTTACATCTCTGTCCGTGTCAGATATGAGGATGAGGAACAGGATGGGAGCGAGTACTGTGCCTTGTGGAACAGAACTTTTCACAACAGCCGCCTCAAACTTTATTCTGTTTACTATTACTCTTTGTGTTAGGAAGACATAGAGCTTCAAAATCCCTAACTAGCTTCAAAATCCCTACTACTAGCTTCAAATTCCCAACTAGCTTCAAAATCCCCAGCTAGCTTCGAAATCTCCATTGGACACAGAAAACATTGGTCAACACGACAAAGCGTCGCCACAGGGAACGACAACACCTCTTTGTTTCTTTTTCATTACATTTCAGACTTGGAATTAAATTCTGATAAATTTAACTTTCAACGGGAACAAACATTGGACTGAGGGAGAGCTGGGAGCCTCTGAGAGCACTGATCTGGAGCCTCTGAGAGCACTGATCTGGAGCCTTTGAGAGCACTGATCTGGAGCCTCTGAGAGCACTCATCTGGAGCCCCTGAGAGCACTGGTCTGGAGCCCCTGAAAGCATTGGTCTGGAGCCCCTGAGAGCACTGGTATGGAGGCCCTGAGAGCACTGGTCTGGAGCTCCTAGGAGCACTGGTCTTCAGCTCCTCAGAGCACTGGTCTGGAGCCCCTAGGAGCACTGGTATGGAGCTCGAGAGCACTGGTCAGGAGCCCCTAAGAGCACTGGTCTATAGCCTCTGAGAGCACTGGTCTGGAGCCCTTGAAAGCACTGGTCTGGAGGCCCTGAGAGCACTGGTCTGGAGCCTTTGAGAGCACTGGTATGGACCCCCTGAGAGCACTGGCCTGGAGGCCTGAGAGCACTGGTCTGGAGGCCCTGAGAGCACTGGTCTGGAGGCCCTGAGAGCACTGGTCTGGAGGCTCTGAAAGCACTAGTCTGGAGGCCCTGAGAGCACTGGTCTGGAGGCCCTGAGAGCACTGGTCTGGAGACCCTGAGAGCACTGGTCTGGAGGCCCTGAGAGCACTGGTCTGGAGGCCCTGAGAGCACTGGTCTGGAGGCCCTGAGAGCACTGGTCTGGAGGCTCTGAGAGCACTGGTCTGTAGGCCCTGAGAGCACTGGTCTGGAGGCCATGAGAGCACTAGTCTGGAGGCCCTGAGAGCACTGGTCTGGAGGCCCTGAGAGCACTGGTCTGGAGGCCCTGAGAGCACTGGTCTGGAGGCCATGAGAGCACTGGTCTGGAGGCCATGAGAGCACTGGTCTGGAAGCCATGAGAGCACTGGTCTGGAGGCCATGAGAGCACTGGTCTGGAAGCCATGGGGAGCACTGGTCTGGAGGCCATGAGAGCACTGAGTCTGGAGGCCATGAGAGCACTGGTCTGGAGGCCATGAGAGCACTAGTCTGGAGGCCCTGAGAGCACTGGTCTGGAGGCCCTGAGAGCACTGGTCTGGAGGCTCTGAAAGCACTAGTCTGGAGGCCCTGAGAGCACTGGTCTGGAGGCCCTGAGAGCACTGGTCTGGAGGCCCTGAGAGCACTGGTCTGGAGGCCCTGAGAGCACTGGTCTGGAGGCCCTGAGAGCACTGGTCTGGAGGCCCTGAGAGCACTGGTCTGGAGGCTCTGAGAGCACTGGTCTGAAGGCCCTGAGAGCACTGGTCTGGAGGCCATGAGAGCACTAGTCTGGAGGCCCTGAGAGCACTGGTCTGGAGGCCCTGAGAGCACTGGTCTGGAGGCCCTGAAAGCACTGGTCTGGAGGCCATGAGAGCACTGGTCTGGAGGCCATGAGAGCACTGGTCTGGAAGCCATGAGAGCACTGGTCTGGAGGCCATGAGAGCACTGGTCTGGAAGCCATGAGAGCACTGGTCTGGAGGCCATGAGAGCACTGGTCTGGAGGCCATGAGAGCACTGGTCTGGAGGCCATGAGAGCACTAGTCTGGAGGCCCTGAGAGCACTGGTCTGGAGGCCCTGAGAGCACTGGTCTGGAGGCCCTGAAAGCACTGGTCTGGAGGCCATGAGAGCACTGGTCTGGAAGCCATGAGAGCACTGGTCTGGAGGCCATGAGAGCACTGGTCTGGAGGCCATGAGAGCTCTGGTCTGGAGCTTCGAGGAGCTCCTTATCTACAAGAGAAAGACGACGCAATACAAGAGATTTAAGCCAAAAACTACCAAATATTGGTGCGTAAAATGCTAATTTTTAAAGAGTTTCAAAAAGTGTTTGTTTCTGGAATGAGATGTGTTGAGGAAAGGTCTAGGAAAGTTAGAGGTAAGGAGAGAGAGCTAGAAAAAAGAGAATTAATAAGCTAGATCTTAGGTGGATTTTGAAGGCTTCGTTGAATGCGCTTACATGTCTGCACCTCTATTATGTTGTGGTCTGAGTGTATTGTCTTTGATACTGTTATATTTCGTATCAGATCATCATTGTTAGTGAAGATGACGTCCATTGTATTTTCCAGTCTTTTTGGCTCAATTATTTGCTGGTTTAAGGTGAACTTGTGCAGAGATTTAACAGTTTAGTGTGTGTGAATTTTCATCTGAGCTGCTTCCTGGGGTGATCTCTGAGATACCTAATTACAGGTATACCTAATTACAGGTATCCCAGTTATCCTGGGCGAAACTTCGCACGAAATGTGTCACTGTCTTTCTCGTGTCAGGTTAGCGTTAGACCAACCTTCTGTCAACTCAGATTAACCTCATTGTTGACAAACCATACTGAGACAGTGAACGGAGGTTGGATCCTAAACCAGTCCTTCCTCTAAATGATCCACACGGATTTACCGCTTCTAGAAATGCATTACCATCTTCGCATTGTTCGTGTGCTCACTCTACATATCAAAACAATTCAGAATACGAACTCAATACAAAATACACACGAAACACAATTCAAGAAACATAGGAACAAATCTGAAAACACATACGCACACAATATAGCGTACATGAATACTATTGTTAACACACACAAACACAATTTAGAACACACATGAGCACAGTCTAAAATACACATGAACAAAATTCTGTGTTTTTTTCTAGCATAGATGATTCACGATATAAACTCAGTAGTAGAGAATATAAGTTTTACGAAACTCTTGACCAAACAGCATGATGATTGACAGGAAGAGCAAACACTGGGGGTCAAAATAAAACACTGGACTGTCAAGGGTGACAAGCGTCGCCTCGTATACTCATGATTTATGTACAGTTTTTACATTTATCATATTACATATGTTGCGAAATATGCAGTAGCTAGACCAGTTATTTGAATCGTGGTTGGTAGCCATGTATGTATGTATGTGTGTGTGTGTGTGTGTGTGTGTGTGTGTGTGTGTGTGTGTGTGTGTATGTATGTGTGTGTGTGTGCACTCACCCATTGTACTCACCTAATTGTGGTTGCAGGGTCGAGACTCAGCTCCTGGCCCCGCCTCTTCCTTTGTCCGCTACTGGGTCTCTGCTCTCCCTGCTCCATGAGCTTTATCATACCTCGTCTTAAAACTATGTATAGGTTCCTGCCTCCACTATATCTTTCTCTAGACTATTCACTTCTGACTACTCTGTGGCTGAAGAAATGCTTCCTAACATCCCTTTGACTCATCTGAGTCTTCAGCTTCCAGTTGTGTCCCCTTGTTTCTGTGTTCCCTCTCTGGAACATCCTGTCCCTGTCTACCTGTGTGTGTGTGTGTGTGTGTGTGTGTGTGTGTGTGTGTGTGTGTGTGTGTGTGTGTGTCTGTGCTCTCTAACATGCCATCTGCCGTGCACACTCACCCTTGGATAGTTCTAGCACTCGTCGTATAGTAGTCAACAATATCATGGCAGTCATCACGACATTGGAACTCTCACTGAACTAACTGGCATCAATATCAAATCTGTATAGAAACAATTAGGTTAATCGTGAGCAAACTCAAACCTCTGAACGCTACTCATGTTGCAATAGCATAATAACGGTAATAGCGTGTTGCAAGTCGTTCAGGAGCGGCCAATTGGACGACACAGCAGCCAGCCATTTCTTACATTGGTAATTTTCTTTATGCTTTAATTATTGTTGTCTTCTGCAGTACTGCTGCCATAATTATACGAGTTTCTTTTAAGAACATCTGTGTATATACACACACACACGACACGAGCTGTGACTCGACCCCTGCAACCACATATAAGTAAGTAATCACACACACACACACACACACACACACACACACACACACACACACACACACACACACACACACACACACACACACACACACACAATATATATATATATATATATATATATATATATATATACAGAGAAAGATCGCAGTCAGCAGGACTCGATACTGCTACTGGGGACGGACAAGATTCCCAGGCAGCGCTCTTATCAACTCGGCCCACAAATGCCACATAAGCTGAGCAGCCTGGTTCACTAGCCATGTTTCTTTCCCAGCCCGTCTCTGTCTGGCGCCTCCACGCTAATATACTCTGAAAACTTACCCTACTTCTCCTGTTGTTGCCTTAGCAACATTGCACAGCTCCTGATGACGCACTGAGAAGTGTAAAGATTTCCACCGCTCGTGGCTTGTCTTACATATATATAGTACATATATATATATATATATATATATATATATATATATATATATATATATATATATATATATATATATATATATATATATATATATATACCACTGGTGTACCAAGGGTGGACCACAGGTAGACCAAAGGTGGACCAGGGATGGACCACGGGTGGACCAGAGGTGGACCAGGGGTAGGCTGGTACTTGGGTAAAGCCAAGATGTTATTGCGTGCTGTGAGCGGCCTCATAAAAGCTCATATTACAACTGGTGTCATTACTCGTGTAGGTTCTTGGCAGCCTTTAAGCAGCGAATTCCAGTAGGGAAGATGCTAGTATTATCCCAGACCACAGAAGGTCTAGGCTGCTAGTATTATCCCAGACCACAGAAGGTCTAGGCTGCTAGTATTATCCCAGACCACAGAAGGTCTAGGCTGCTAGTATTATCCCAGACCACAAAAGGTCTAGGCTGCTAGTATTATCCCAGACCACAGAAGGTCCAGGCTACTAGTATTATCCAAGACCACAGAAGGTCCAAGCAGCTAGTATTATCCCAGACCACAAAAGATCCAGGCTGCTAGTATTATCCCAGACCACAAAAGGTCCAGGCTGCTACTATTATCCCAGACCAAAGAAGTTCCAGACTGCTAGTATTATCCCAGACCACAGAAGATCCAGACTGCTAGTATTATCCCAGACCACAAAAGGTACAGGCTGCTACTATTATCCAATACCACAGAAGATCCAGACTGCTAGTATTATCCCAGACCACAGAAAGTCCAGGCTGCTGATATTACCCCAGACCACAGAAGGTCCAGGCTGCTAGTATTATCCCAGACCACAGAAGGTCTAAGCTAATAGTATTATCCCAGACCTCAGAAGATCCAGGCTGCTAGTATTATCCCAGACCACAGAAGGTCCAGGCTGCTAGCATTATCCCAGTCTACAGAAGATCCAGGCTGCTAGTATTATCCCAGACCACAGAAGGTCCAGGCTGCTAGTATTATCCCAGACAACAGAAGGTCCAGGCTACTATTATTATCCCAGACCACAGAAGGTCCAGGCTGCTAGTATTATCCCAGACCACAGAAAGTCTTGGCTGATAGTATTATCCCAGACCTCAGAAGATACAGGCTGCTAGTATTATCCCAGACCACAGAAGGTCCAGGCTGCTAGTATTATCACAGACCACAGAAGGTCCAGGCTGCTAGTATTATCCCAAACCACAGAAGGTCCAGGCTGCTTGTATTATCCCAGACCACAGAAGGTCCAGGCCACTAGTATTATCCCAGACCACAGAAGGTCCAGGCTGCTAGTATTATCCCACACCACAGAAGGTCCAGGCTGCTAGTATTATCACAGACCACAGAAGGTTCAGGCTGCTAGTTATTACTGGACCACCACCAAAAATATTTTGACCCAAAATGATAAATTACAATACAATGCAATACAAAACAAGTTTTTATTCCTTTATGCGGTACAAAACAATGTACTTTACGTGCAATAAAACAATGGTAGGCACAAAAGAAAGTCACTAATTATGCTATGTTTATTCAGGTACACATATAGTATACAGTTACATACATCATACATAACAGCATATGTGTAGATTACCTAGGATAGCCCCGCCCCTCCCCTCAAAAAAAAGTGGATGTAGTGCGGATGATAAAAAAGAGATGATTGCCGATGTTATGAATGAAAAGAAGTTGGATGTCCTGGCCCTAAGCGAAACAAAGCTGAAGGATGTAGGCGAGTTTCAGTGGGGAGAAATAAATGGGATTAAGTCAGGAGTATCTGAGAGAGTTAGAGCTAAGGAAGGGGTAGCAATAATGTTGAAAGATCAGTTATGGAAGGAAAAGAGGGAATATGAATGTGTAAATTCAAGGATTATGTGGATTAAAATAAGGGTCGGATGCGAAAAGTGGGTCATAATAAGCGTGTATGCACCTGGAGAAGAGAGGAGTGTAGAGAGAGAGAGAGATTTTGGGAGATGTTAAGCGAATGTATAGGAACTTTTGAACCAAATGAGAGAGTAATTGTGGTAGGGGACCTAAATGCTAAAGTGGGAGAAACATACAGAGAGGGTGTAGTAGGTAAGTTTGGGGTGCCAGGTGTAAATGATAATGGGAGCCCTTTGATTGAACTTTGTATAGAAAGGGGTTTAGTTATAGGTAATACATATTTTAAGAAAAAGAGGATAAATAAGTATACAAGATATGATGTAGGGCGTAATGACAGTAGTTTGTTGGACTACGTATTGGTAGATAAAAGACTGTTGAGTAGACTTCAGGATGTACATGTTTATAGAGGGGCCACAGATATATCAGATCACTTTTTAGTTATAGCTACAGTGGGAGTAAAAGGTAGATGGGATACAAGGAAAATAGAATCAGTAAGTAAAAGAGAGGTGAAGGTTTATAAACTAAAGAGGAGGCAGTTAGGGTAAGATATAAACAACTATTGGAGGATAGATGGGCTAGTGAGAGGTAGGCAATGGGGTCGAAAATGTATGGGGTAGATTTAAAAATGTAGTGTTAGAGTGTTCAGCAGAAGTTTGTGGTTACAGGCGAGTGGGTGGGAGGGAAGAGGAGCGATTGGTGGAATGATGATGTAAAGAGAGTAGTAAGGGAGAAAAAGTTAGCATATGAGAGGTTTTACAAAGTAGAAGTGATGCAAGGAGGGAAGAGTATATGGAGAGAAAAGAGAGGTTAAAAGAGTGGTGAAGCAATGTAAAAGAGAGCAGATGAGAGAGTGGGTGAGATGTTATCAGCAAATTTTGTTGAAAATAAGAAAAGTTTTGGAATGAGATTAATAAGTTGAGGAAGCCTAGAGAACAAATGGATTTGACAGTTAAAAATAGGAGAGGAGAGTTATTAAATGGAGAGTTAGAGGTATCGGGAAGATGGAGAGAATATTTTGAGGATTTGTTAAATGTTGATGAAGACAGGGAAGCTGTGATTTCGTGTGTAGGGCAAGGAGGAATAACATCTTGTAGGAGTGTGGAAGAGCCAGTTGTGGGTGTAGGGGAAGTTCGTGAGGCAGTGGGTAGAATGAAAGGGGTAAGGCAGCTGGGATTGATGGGATAAAGATAGAAATGTTAAAAGCAGGTGGGGATATAATTTTGGAGTGGTTGGTGCTATTATTTAATAAATGTATGGAAGAGGGTAAGGTACCTAGGGATTGGCAGAGAGCGTGTATTGTTCCTTTGTATAAAGGCAAAGGGGACAAAAGAGAGTGCAAAAATTATAGGGGAATAAGTCTGTTGAGTGTACCTGGTAAAGTGTATGGTAGAGTTATTATTGAAAGAATTAAGAGTAAAACAGAAAGCAGGATAGCAGATGAACAAGGGGGCTTTAGGAAATGTAGGGGTGTGTAGACCAAGTGTTTACAGTGAAACATATAGGTGAACAGTATTTGGATAAGGTAAAGATGTTTTTGTGGCATTTATGGATTTGGAAAAGGCGTATGATAGGGTAGATAGGGGGCAATGTGGCAGATGTTGCAGGTGTATGGAATAGGAGGAAGGTTACTGAAAGCAGTGAAGAGTTTTTATGAGGATAGTGAGGCTCAGGTTAGAGTGTGTAGGAGGGAAGGGACTTTTCCCAGTAAAAGTGGGCCTTAGACAAGGATGTGTGATGTCACCGTGGTTGTTCAATATATTTATAGATGGGGTTGTAAGAGAAGTGAATGCGAGGGTCTTGGCAAGAGGTGTTGGGCTAAAAGATAAAGAAGCAAATACAAAGGGGAGTTGTCACAGTTGCTTTTGCTGATGACACTGTGCTTTGGGAGATTCTGAAGAGAAGTTGCAGAGGTTGGTGGATGAATTTGGTAGGGTGTGTAAAAGAAGAAAATTGAAAGTGAATATAGGAAAGAGTAAGGTGATGAGGATAACAAAAAGAATAGGTGACGAAAGATTGGATATCAGATTGGAGGAGAGAGTATGGAGGAGGTGAATGTATTCAGATATTTCGGAGTGGACATGTCGGCGGATGGGTCTATGAAGGATGAGGTGAATCATAGAATTGATGAGGGGAAAAGGGTGAGTGGAGCACTTCGAGTCTGTGGAGACAAAGAACCTTGTCCATGGAAGTAAAGAGGGAATGTATGAGAGTATAGTTATACCAACGCTCTTATATGGGTGTGAAGCATGGGTGATGAATGTTGCAACGAGGAGAAGGCTGGAGGCAGTGGAGATGTCATGTCTGAGGTCAATGTGTGGTGTGAATATAATGCAGAGAATTCGGAGTTTGGAAATTAGGAGGAGGTGCGGGATTACCAAAACGATTGTCCAGAGAGCTGAGGAGGGGTTGTTGAGGTGGTTTGGACATGTAGAGAGAATGGAACGAGACAGAGTGACTTCGAGAGTGTATAAATCTGTAGTGGAGGGAAGGCGGGTAGGGGTCGGCCTAGGAAAGGTTGGAGGAGGGGTAAAGGAAGTTTTGTGTGCGAGGGCTTGGACTTCCAGCAAGCATGTGTGAGCGTATTTGATAGGAGTGAATGGAGGCATATGGTTTTTAATACTTGACGTGCTGTTGGAGTGTGAGCAAAGTAACATTTATGAAGGGATTCAGGGAAACCGGCAGGCCGGACTTGAGTTCTGGAGATGGGAAGTACAGTGCCGGCACTCTTAAGGAGGGGTGTTAATGTTGCAGTTTTATAACTGTAGTGTAAAGCACCCTTCTGGCAAGACAGTGATGGAGTGAATGATGATGAAAGTTTTTCTTTCGGGCCACCCTGCCTTGGTGGGAATCGGCCGATGTGTTAATAAAAAAAAAAAAAAAAAAAAAAAATTAGGTGAGTACACAACACACACACACGCACACTCTTTTGGGGTGAGTATAACACCAGGAACATCTCCTGAGGCGCACATCAACCAAATAACTGCTGCGGCATACGGACGCCTAGAAAACCTAAGAACAGCATTCTGACATATCAATAAGGAATCATTCAAGACCCTGTACACTGTGTACGTTAGGCCCATACTGGAGTATGCAGCACCAGTCTGGAACCTTCACCTAGCCAAGCATGTAAGGAAACTAGTGAAAGTGCAAAGGTTTGCAACAAGACTAGTCCCGGAGCTAAGGGATATGTCCTACGAGGAGAGGTTACGGGAAATCGACCTGACGACACTGGAAGATAGGAGAGATAGAGGGGATATCATAACGACTTATAAAATACTGAAAGGAATTGACAAGGTGGACAGACAGGATGTTCCAGAGATGGGACACAGCAACAAGGGGTCACAGTTGGAAGTTGAAGACTCAGATGATTCACAGGGATGTTAGGAAGTATTTCTTCAGTCACAGAGTGGTCGGGAAGTGGAGTAGTCTGGGAAGTGATGTAGTGGAGGCAGGATCCATACATAGCTTTAAGGAGAGGTATGATAATGCTCATGGAGCAGGTAGAGTGACCGAGTAGCGGCCAGTGAAGAGGCGGGGTCAGGAGCTGTGAATCGATCCCTGCAACCACAACTAGGTGAGTACAACTAGGTGAGTACACACACACACACACACACACACACATACATACACACACATGCACGCATAGGCAGGTTCCATATATACCCTTAAGAAGAGGTACGGTAAAGCTCTTGGAGCAGAAAGTGAACCTAGTAGCGACCAGCAAAAAAGCGGGGCCAAGAGCCTTGAATCAACCCCTGCAACCACATACAACAAAATTTTTGTCCGGTTGAATCTCTTTTCTGAATATTCCCGGATATTTTCTTACGGTTATATTAGGAGAAACTTTCATTTGGGGAGAGCAGACGAGGCGTCAGAGGCGGTCATCCCCCACACGCCAGGCACCAGTTCGAGTCTCCCATGCCGCCCCAAGTGTGATAAATGATGCCCTCTCTATCTCAACACAATTTTACCAGTCGAGAATATTTTACGCGGGGCTGCATACCATGGTGCTTGACCTGTGTGGGCACTCACTGTGTGGGTACTCACTGTGTGGGTACTCACTGTATGGGTACTCACTGTGTGGGTACTCACTGTGTGGGTACTCACTGTGTGGGTACTCACTGTATGGGTACTCACTGTGTGGGTACTCACTGTGTGGGTACTCACTGTGTGGGTACTCACTGTATGGGTACTCACTGTGTGGGTACTCACTGTGTGGGTACTCACTGTGTGGGTATTCACTGTGTGGGTACTCACTGTGTGGGTACTCACTGTGTGGGTACTCACAGAGATGTTTCCAAGGGTCGAGATTCAGCTTCTGGTCCCACCTAAACAAATTAAGAATATGTATAGTAATTTTTTGTTGTTCTAGACATGAAACGACATATGCAAAATTCATGAACATTGAACAGTAAACAATTATAAACACATGATCTAATTACGAGTATTCAAAGATACGTAACCCCAAAAAAAACATGAATAAGTTAGAAGAAACGTCCAGATTAAAGAACCAACATACAGACTTCTACACATTATTACGGTCAATGTATATAGCAATAGTGATTAACACAGTATAAGCTGTAATAAAACTGAAGAAATACTCATATCCCTACTGAAGTCTCAGCTCAGCCTGACACTCTTGAAGTCTCCCAGCTCAGCCTGACACCACTGAAGTCTCCCAGCTCAGCCTGACACTACTGAAGTCTCCCAGCTCAGCCTGACACTCTTGAAGTCTCCCAGCTCAGCCTGACACTACTGAAGTCTCCCAGCTCTGCCTGACACTACTGAAGTCTCCCAGCTCAGCCTGACACTACTGAAGTCTCCCAGCTCAGCCTGACACTACAGAAGTCTCCCAGCTCAGCCTGACACTACTGAAGTCTCCCAGCTCAGCCTGACACCACTGAAGTCTCCAGCTCAGCCTGACACTACTGAAGTCTCCCAGCTCAGCCTGACACCACTGAAGTCTCCCAGCTCAGCCTGACACTACTGAAGTCTCCCAGTTCAGCCTGACACCACTGAAGTCTCCCAGCTCAGCCTGACACCACTGAAGTCTCCCAGCTCAGCCTGACACTACTGAAGTCTCCCAGTTCAGCCTGACACCACTGAAGTCTCCCAGCTCTGCCTGACACTACTGAAGTCTCCCAGCTCAGCCTGACACTACTGAAGTCTCCCAGCTCAGCCTGACACTACAGAAGTCTCCCAGTTCAGCCTGACACTACTGAAGTCTCCCAGCTCAGCCTGACACCACTGAAGTCTTCCAGCTCAGCCTGATACTACTGAAGTCTCCCAGCTCAGCCTGACACTACTGAAGTCTCCCAGCTCAGCCTGACACTACTGAAGTCTCCCAGCTCAGCCTGACACTACTGAAGTCTCCCAGCTCAGCCTGACACTACTGAAGTCTCCCAGCTCAGCCTGACACTACTGAAGTCTTCCAGCTCAGCCTGACACTACTGACGTCTCCCAGCTCAGCCTGACACTACTGAAGTCTCCCAGCTCAGCCTGACACTACTGAAGTCTCCCAGCTCAGCCTGACACTACTGAAGTCTCCCAGCTCAGCCTGACACTACTGAAGTCTCCCAGCTCAGCCTGACACTACTGAAGTCTCCCAGCTCAGCCTGACACTACTGAAGTCTCCCAGCTCAGCCTGACACTACTGAAGTCTCCCAGCTCAGCCTGACACTACTGAAGTCTCCCAGCTCAGCCTGACACTACTGAAGTCTCCCAGCTCAGTCTGACACTACTGAAGTCTCCCAGGTCAGCCTGACACTACTGAAGTCTCCCAGTTCAGCCTGACACCACTGAAGTCTCCCAGCTCAGCATGACACTTCTGAAGTCTTCCAGCTCAGTCTGACACTACTGAAGTCTCCCAGCTCAGCCTGACACCACTGAAGTCTCCCAGCTCAGCCTAACTCTACTGAAGTCTCCCAGCTCAGCTTGACACCACTGAAGTCTCCCAGCTCAGCCTGACACAACTGAAGTCTCCCAGCTCAGCCTGACACCACTGAAGTCTCCCAGCTCAGCCTGACACCACTGAATGTGAAACACATCATGTGATGGAATATGATGGGGGAAGAAAATTCCCAACTTTTTCTTCCCGCTATGTAATTCTTGTATATATCGTGTACAGCACACTCAGGGTTTACACAATTTTGATAAAAATAAGTGAGAAATGTTCAAACTGACCTTCCCCCTCATCTCTTTCCCTCACCTCTCCCCCTCATCTCCTCTTCCTCATTTCACCTTCGTCTCTCATCGTTTCGCCTTAAGGCCAAAGAACTCCTGACTAACCCGCACTAAAGTTACCGCTAAATTGCGTTAAACTGTCGCTAATGACCTGCGTTCATTAGCAGTCCCCGAGCCTGGTCAGGCAGTGCTTGGGCCTGGTCCAGTAGTGCTTGGGTCTGGTCCAGTAGTGCTTGGGTTTGGTCCAGTAGTGCTTGGGTCTGGTCCAGTAGTGCTTGGGTCTGGTCCAGTAGTGCTTGGGTCTGGTCCAGTAGTGCTTGGGTCTGGTCCAGTAGTGCTTGGGTCTGGTCCAGCAGTGCTTGGGTCTGGTCCAGCAGTGCTTGGGTTTGTTCCAGCAGTGCTTGGGTCTGGTCCAGTAGTGCTTGGGTCTGGTCCAGCAGTGCTTGGGTCTGGTCCATCAGTCTTTGTGTCTGGGTCAATAATCGCCGGATATGCAGTTCAGCATTCTGATCTCTGAGTCTGGTCAAGTATTACACCAGAGAACACCAGCTGGCAGTGTTATAGACACGTGAGGAGAGAGTGAGAGTCTGTGAGTGAGGTGAGTTGGTTAATTAGTTATGAAGGAGCACAGAGCACAAAAAAACATTACGGAACACCGCACCACATCCGTTCAAGGAGCACTCGTTGAGGACCATGTAGTGCTCGACACCACAGTTGTATCATACAACTCAAAGAGGAAAGTATCAAGCTATGCCTATGTATGTTTACTATGGCTTTATTCTCAATCTCTTGAGGAACATATTTCTGACACTTGAAAAACTACACAGTAATGGAGGTACATGGCTTCACATCGAAGTTCCTCTAGTTTGACGGAGGTTCGGGTGATGGACTACAAGAGTTTGTGAAGTGGTCAAAGAGACAGAAAACGAGCGCAGGCCTTTATTATAATAACGACCCCATCAAGGAAAATTCCTTAATGTCGGTGAAGAGCTCCTGATCCAATGAATTGAACTTGAATTTCCTTTCTTTGGATCGAATCTGACTGTCTCTCATTTCGCTAGGTGCTTTATGACCACTACGGGCTTAGCTCCTCCCTCATGAATTTAAGAATATAATTTGGGAAGTTTTACCAAATTATACACAGTATAAACTTCTACTAATGTAGTTCCTCCATCGGGAGAAGAGTGAGATCTGAGATGACGACATGAGTTGTCTTGTGCAGCTACAGGGTTCTATTTAAGAAACCTCCCTTCCACACTCCCTACCTCCCTCTCTTCATACACCTCTCCCTACCTTCCTACCTATCTTCCTACCTCCCTCCATAAGGAGCCCATCACTCGATCCCTAGCGCACTCAGCTCACACCCTGAGGTCCGAAGTTCGAATCTCTTCCGGTACGGCTGGAAGACACCTGCTGTCCATGTTCACCCATCAGTGTAAAATGGATACCTGGGTGTTAGTCGACTGGTGTGGGTCGCATCCTGGGACAAAACTGACCTAATTTGCCCGAAATGCTCTGCATAACAAGCGGCTATTGTCTGTATACCATGTACATGTACTTATTATTATTATTATTATTATTATTATTATTATTATTATTATTATTATTATTATTATTATTATTATCAGAGGCTGTCTTCAGCTTAACACATGACCAGTATTCTTACAAAGGCTGTCACAGTGTTTGTGGTCACACAAGCACCAGAAGGCAGAGGTTCCTCAACAATAAGATGGAAAAAATGGGGAAACAAGGAGTGAGGATGAGGTCTTCCTTCAGCATGTAACAATAAGCATTACACATCTAACAGCAAGTTCCACTACCACTATTAAAGTCACCAACAGTGACGACTTTCCAGGGACCCATCTTCCATACACTGCCGCTCATCCAACAGTAATGCCTTCCCAGGGACCCCATCTTCCATACACTGCCGCTCATCCAACAGTAATGCCTTCCCAGGGACCCCATCTTCCATACACTGCCGCTCATCCAACAGTAATGCCTTCCCAGGGACCCATCTTCCATACACTGCCGCTCATCCAACAGTAATGCCTTCCCAGGGACCCATCTTCCATACACTGCCGCTCATCCAACAGGTTAGCTTCCCCAGAATTAACCTAGAAAAACCACCTGTTCACAGGACCGACTGATCACACGTCATTCAGTTTATTAATAACAATGAAGTGTGAGCCAGACAGAGCGTCGTACACGTAGTGTATAACCTGGTGTTGTACACACCAGCGTGCAGCGGCTGGGTGCATCAGGAACTGTGTGTTCATTATTGGCCTAACTTACGACTGTAAAGTGGCCATTAGTGAACTGTAATTTTGCCTGCTGTCACGGGTGTGGGAGCAGGTTAGTGGAGGCTGCCTTGGCGAGATAGCGGCAGAACTCTGCTCTCTCTCTCTCTCTCTCTCTCTCTCTCTCTCTCTCTCTCTCTCTCTCTCTCTCTCTCTCTCTCTCTCTCTCTCTCTCTCTCTCTCTCTCTCTCTCTCTCTCTCTCTCTCTCTCTCTCTCTGCTCCTTTATCAGCATCATCATATATGTAAACGCAACTGTGGGGTAACAACCAACATAGCCTAGTGGATCACAGGTGATTGTGCCCGTCATAAATGTGAAGGTCACACTAGCGTCATGGCTGTTCCCAACACACACACACGCAGAGGAGAGGAGCTATGTGTACCCCTAACAACAATCTTCAACACATCTATCGAAACGGGGCAACTACCTGAGGTATGGAAAACAGCAAATGTAGTTCCAATTTTAAAAAAAGGAGACAGGAACGTAGCACTAAACTACAGACCAGTGTCTCTGACATGTATAGTATGCACGGTCATGGAGAAGATTATCAGAAGAGTGGTGGAGCACCTAGAAAGGAATAAGCTTATCAACGACGGCCAACACGGTTTCAGGGACGGAAAATCCTGTGTCACAAACCTACTGGAGTTCTACGACAGGGTGACAGCAGTAAGACAAGAGAGAGAGGGGTGGGTAGATTGCATATTCCTGGACTGTAAGAAGGCGTTTGACACAGTTCCACACAAGAGATTAGTGCAGAAGCTGAAGGACCAGGCAGTGATAACAGGGAAGGCATTACAATGGATCAGGGAATACCTGTCAGGAAGACAGCAGCGAGTCATGGTACGAGGCGAGGTGTCAGAGTGGGCGCCGATGACGAGTGGGGTTCCACAGGGGTCAGTCCTAGGACCGGTGCTGTTTCTGGTATTTGTGAACGACATGACGGAAGGAATAGACTCCGAAGTGTCTCTGTTTGCAGATGATGTGAAGCTGATGAGAAGAATTCAATCGGACGAGGACCAGGCAGAACTGCAAAGGGATCTGGACAGGCTACAAGCCTGGTCCAGCAATTGGCTCCTGGAGTTCAACCCCATCAAGTGCAAAATCATGAAGAATGAGGAAGGGCAAAGAAGACCGCAGACGGAGTACAGTCTAGGGGGCCAGAGACTACAAACCTCAATCAAGGAAAAAGATCTTGGGGTGAGTATAACACCAGGCACATCTCCTGAGGCGCACATCAACCAAATAACTGCTGCAGCATACGGGCGCCTAGCAAACCTAAGAACAGCATTCCGACATCTTAATAAAGAATCGTTCAGGACCCTGTATACTGTGTACGTTAGGCCCATACTGGAGTATACAGCACCAGTTTGGAACCCACACCTAGCCAAGCACGTAAAGAAGCTAGAGAAAGTGCAAAGGTTTGCAACAAGACTAGTCCCGGAGCTAAGGGGTATGTCCTACGAGGAGAGGTTAAGAGAAATCGACCTGACGACACTGGAGGACAGGAGAGATAGGGGGGACATGATAACGACATATAAGATACTGAGAGGAATAGACAAAGTGGACAGAGACAGAATGTTCCAGAAATGGGACACAACAACAAGGGGACACAGTTAGAAGTTGAAGACTCAGATGAATCACAGGGATGTTAGGAAGTATTTCTTCAGTCACAGAGTGGTTGGGAAGTGGAATAGTTTGGGAAGCGATGTAGTGGAGGCAGGCTCTATACATAGCTTTAAGAAGAGGTATGATAAAGCTCATGGCGCAGGGAGAGTGACCCAGTAGCGGACAGCGAAGAGGCGGAGCCAGGAGCTGAGTATCGACCCCTGCAACCACAATTAGGTGAGTACACACATACACACACACACACATATATATATATATATATATATATATATATATATATATATATATATATATATATATATATATATATATATATCAGTCCAACAAAATTGATGGACTGGACACATCGATACCAGGCTGAGGGACTGATTACCTCAAACTCCTCCTCTCTTTACACCGTTTTTCTCTAGACTGATGAAGCCACTGTGTGGCGAAACGTTTCCTCAATAAAAATTCCCATATGTTGCATGGGTGTCTCATTTTTCAAAATCTACAGTGTTTTGTATCATATAAGACAATATTGATGTAGGTACTGACAGACAGATGATTCATCTTGTAAACAGACGACATAAACTTATGGTATCGATAAATACAGAACAGTTATGTAAATGTATTTTCTCTTTCTTATGATTTTTTAATAACATTTTCTTTTCTCTAACTTACTTTATTGTAAGAATATATAATACATATAGCATACAAAATATGTGTTAATCGACTGTTTATGTTATCGGTAAGTCTTCCGGTCAACAGTAGGTCATTAGTAAAGTTTTTGAGGAGTCAAAAGTTATGCGCGGGGGAAGGGGGTCGGCGCCCCTGGCCCCCGCGTTGTTCAAGGGTCAACTATATAATTGATGAACAACTCTACTGTGCTTTTGTAGATTTTTGCAACTCCGAGAAGCTGGTGGCTACCATTACTTGTATCTTGCTGAGCTGGAGACAAGTGTCAGCCAGTGTGTATTCCCACACCGCCATCCGTGCAGGGCTGCAAAATAATTCCATCTGCAAGCTTTTTATTGTCATCAAATTAGCATAGTTGGGTGGGCTTATTGCTGAGCATCTGGCTGTTGCAAGGATTCTCTTGAAGCAGTTCAATCTTTCTCTCAGGTCTCACGAAATCGTAATTACACGATTGCAAACAAATCACGGTACGAGCGGGGATTGAACTCACGGCAAGTGAGTCGTAAAACTTCAGGCCAGCTAGCCCAGTGTCTTACGTGCTGGTCTGGTGTTTTACGACTCGCCGCAAGTTCAGTCTCCACCCGTACCGTGAGTTCTCTTAAGTCTGTGGTAAACAAGACCATGGTACCCTAATTGGTCTGCCGATGTACTGCTGCACATACACTTGTGTTCAGCGAGGATAAGGAAGCAAGGCAAAGAGAAACACCTGGTAGACAAAGCTCTCGCTTCACACACATTGTCCATGATTCGATCGTCGGCAAGGGTGGAAACATTGGGCATGTTTCCTTACACCTGTTGTCCCGTTCACCTAGCAAGCAATTAGGTACTTGGGTGTTAGTTGACGGGTGTGGGTTACATCCTGGGAGACACGATTGAAGACCCCATTGGAAATATGACGTTCAGTCCCTCGATGGCTAACCTTCTGGGGTTAAAAATCTGAACAAAATCTTATCTTACGAACGGTTCGAGGATAGAAATGTGTGCCTTGAGAGGAGCTGGGGACTGAAAACAGCAAATCCACTGTATTAGCTCTCACTGCCAGGAGACGAGCTGTGTCCTTCCCCGACACACTCAAGCACTGGTAAGGTTATATTTTCCTTTAATGGGCTATCCCAGTGTGACTGTTTTGGAAGTATTAGAGGGAACTGGTCCATTGGTGACATTTGGGTCGTGAAACCCAACATGGTGAGTGAGGCGTTCAGGAAGACTCGCTCCTACTAATTCGCCGGATGCCACACAAGAAGGTAGGAATGCAGGGGGTGTTATCTGTGATGACTTGGGGATACCTGCGCCTCCGATTTTCCAGGTGCTGTATGACCCCCTACGGACTTTGCGCTTCCTCGTAAACGTAATAGTACGGATGTCTACTACGATACAAATATGATAACCTGAATCAGGGCAGTACTCTTTCTCCCCGTGTAGCCTACATGGCCAGAAAAGTATTCATAAATTTTAGTACATTACTGAACCTGATGGTATTTGCATATCTGATCAGTTTTGTGCCGCAATAAATGTAGAAGCTATTTAAAAAAAAAACATGGAGAGAAAAACAAGACCTTTTATTATTACGAGGTGTCCCCTACAAGACAAAGCCATTATCATATCCTCTTGTAGGCAAAACAAATGGCAATAAAGGCCTCCTTTTACTATACGTGCGGCCTTTTTTTTATAACACTTCTGAGCTCACAGCCATACCCAAGTGCAAAAGTTCTGTCTCTTATTTTCCCATCAGCTCGTTCACCCTTCACAGATTTATAACACCAATAATAATTCCTTGTATTTCAGATCTCCATAAGTGTTTTTACCTGTGCGCACTGATGAAGCAGTGTTGTAACCCGGCCAGGATGATCCCCTGACACTAGAAAGCACTCACGGTAATGACTAAATAATGACAAGAGTGGTCACACATTTGCAGACAGGAGAGGGACACTCAATTAATAAAAAGTGGCAGGGTAGAGAAACGGAAATGAGAAGAGGGAACGGAGAGAATATATATGATAACTTCTTGTGTAAAGCATGTTAACTGCATGAGTAAACAGTTAACTACACGTGTAAACCGAGTTATCTGCACGAGCAAACCATGTTAACTATACGAGTAAACCATGTTAACTACACGAGCAAACCATGTTAACTACACAGAGTAAACCAATTTAATGGACAGAGGGAAAATAAGTCACAATACCATGGCTGAAAAATTCACAAATAATACACACTTAAAGAGGAAACATAACGAGACGATTCAATCCTCCCAGGTCGAGAATACTGAGACCAGGTCGAGAATACTGAGACCAGGTCGAGAATACTGAGACCAGGTCGAGAATACTGAGACCAGGTCGAGAATACTGAGGGTGAAAAGTAGGAAGCAGAAGAATGAAGATTATAATCAAAACTAAGCGCTAAACCCACATTATTATCAAAACAAATCACTGAACCCCCACAAGGGGTCAGAAGGATGAAGAACATGTATGGGGACGCCGATAGTGTGGACAGACACTTAGACACACCTCAACACATATATTGAAATGTGTATGACCCTTCTGGATTTAGAGCCTCTTAATAATTTTACATGCACACGTACACATGGACAGGTATCCATTCGTAAACAAGCCCATATACATATATGTATACAAAAGCATACACTTGCACATGTATGCACATGCACCCACACGCACACATTTACATACACAAAAAGCTTACATATAAAAATATGTTGCTTTGCAACTCTGAGCACCTTGCACTGCTCTTGTTGCATGCATTGAGGTAGAGGGGATTGGGTTTATTTGATGCAGAGATACCTTTCTCAGATCACTGAGGTAGAGGGGGCTGGGTTTATTTGATACAGGGATACCTTTCTCAGATCACTGAGGTAGAGGGGTCTGGGTTTATTTGATACAGGGATACCTTTCTCAGATCACTGAGGTAGAGGGGGCTGGGTTTATTTGATACAGGGATACCTTTCTCAGATCACTGAGGTAGAGGGGGCTGAATTTGATACAGGGATACCTTTCTCAGATCATTGAGGTAGAGGGGGCTGGGCTTATGGGATACAAGGATGACTTTCTCGGATAACACAATTGAAATCCTCTCTAGTTACAATAATGGGGTTAATGGTAAACTCTCATGGGTCATTCAGAGCCTGGGAGAATGGGAGGCAAACAGACTCGATACAAGAAATTATTATAATCATGGGGAGCTCTAAACCCGTAGGATTATACAGCACATGTGGGGGGGGTGCAAGGTATTCAGGCTTAATTCAGGGAACTGGAGCACAGATCCAATTCCCTAGATCAAGAGCCCCTCACCAACAACAAGGAACTTCCCTTGAGGGTTCGATGCAAGAAAATGTAGAATAAGTCCGGTCCCTTGGATCAAGAGTCCCTCATTAGCATGAAGGTCAGCTTTCCCAAGTGCTAGCATGACATCAATACAATGCTACAGCCAGTGATGCATGTGGCAATATTCAGGCTTGGATTTCCACTCTTAGGGAGAAGGTGAATCAAAGGGGGAGTTAAATCTTTCTTAACTGGTGTTGTATCAATTAGGAGAGAATTAATGAGATTATTTGTCATGGAGCTGAAAAGATTCACTCAGCCTCGACACTTTGTTCAGCTGAACATTTGTGAACATAACTGAGTAAATTGAACACTTGTTAACTAGACAGCTAGTAATGTGGACATGGTGAACACACCATGCGTCACTCACACCTCACTCTCCGCCTATATATAATGTCTTTCAACCTCTGTATGTTAGAAGTGATCAAGGTTCCAGGACTGAAACGTTTTCTAATAAATATGTCATAATGTTTGTTTACGTGTCTTTCTAAACCAGTATTACATTTGTGAACATGAGTGAAGAATTTGTGAATACATATGTACAATGGTTAGTAGTGTATATTTCTGAACACGACAGTGAGTAAAGTTAACACCCATAAACATGATGGTGAATAAAAGTCCTAAATTTTTTCTTTGGTGACTAAGGTTTACACAAATGAAGGATTGATTCCCTTTGGTTGAGTCACCTTGGTTTGGCTCGTTTGTCGCAGATCACAAGCGTGGTGGATCAGTGAACATAAAATAAAATTTTAACTCTTGAAAAAGGTAGAAATAAGTCAAACACATATGGAATTTTATTTTATTTTAGGGTCACCCTGCCTTGGTGGGAAATGGCCGTGTTAAAAAATAAATAAAAAGGCACAATACCATTACTGGAACGATACACAAATACGTAACCCGAACAAAAGTGAATGAAACTTATTATTATTATTATTATTATTATAATCAAATAGAAGCGCTAAACCAAATGAAACTTATGATGAAGTTTCAGTCCGACTTGGACCATTAACTAGTCGTAATTTTCATTCTATGTACAGGTTTTTTGTATACTGATATGATAATACAATGGACCCCCAGAAATCGGCTGGTCTGATTATCAGCCGGCTCGATTATCGATCGCTTTTTTCGGCCAAATTTTTGCCAGATTATCGGCCCGCGTCCCAGACCTGTCCGCCTGCCCCGCGCTTGTGCGCCTCGCCGCGCAGACATCGTGAGCCAGTCTCGCTTTGTTTACCCTTGAGTGAACAATACCCAGCGTGCTCATTCAAGCATTTCACAATAATTTTATTGTTATTAGTGCTTGTCACTGTTAAATATAAGTCACCATGGGTCCAAAGAAGCTTCCTAGTGGCACCCCTGTGGCTAAGAAAGTGAGGAACACCATTGAACTGAAGAAGGAGATAGTAGAAAAATATGAGAGTGGCGTACGTGTGGGGGAGCTTGCCAGGATGTACAACAAAAACAAATCTACTATCACCTCTATCCTGGCAAAGAGAAAAGAACTCAAGGAAGCTGATGTTGCAAAAGGTGTTAATATGTTTGCCAAAAATAGATCAAAAGCAGTGGATGAGGTTGAGAAGTTGTTGGCGGTGTAGATCAACGAAAAACAGATAGCAGGTGATAGTGTTTCCATGGCGATAATTTGTGAAAAGGCAAGGTAGTTGCACACAGATCTTGTCAAGACAATGCCTGGAACCAGTGCTGATGCGAGTAATTTTAAAGCCAGCAAAGGCTGGTTTGACAGATTTAGGAAACGTAGTGGCATACACAGTGTTGTGAGGCATGGTGAGGCAGCCAGTTCAGACAAACGTGCTGCTGAAGAATTTGTGAGTGAATTTAAGGGGTTTGTAGACACCAAAAAATTCAAACCCCAACAAGTGTTTAATTGTGATGAAACAGGCGTGTTTTGAAAGAAAATGCCAAAGAGGACCTACATTACTCAGGAGGAAAAGGCACTGCCAGGACACAAGCCTATGAAAGACAGGCTAACTCTCATGATGTGTAGTAATGCTACTAGGGATTTTAAAGTAAAGCCTTTACTGGTGTATCACTCTGAAAATCCCAGTGTTCAAGAAACACAATGTAACAAGAATAATTTGTGTGTTTTGGAAGGCTAACACCAAGACATGGGTCACGAAGGCAATTTTCGTGGAATGGCTCACTGGAGTGTTTGGCCCCAGTGTGAAGAAATACCTCCTGGAACAGAAATTGCCACTCAAGTGCCTCCTGGTATTGGACAATGCTCCTGCTCATCCTCACAACTTGGAAAACTATTTGTCTGAGGACTTCAGTTTTATAAAAGTGAAGTTCTTGCTTCCTAACACCACTCCTCTCATCCAGCCCATGGACCAGCAGGTCATTTCTAACTTCAAGAAACTGTACACCAAAGCAGTGTTTCAGAAGTGCTTTGAAGTGACCTCGGACACTCAGTTGACCCAAGAGAGTTCTGGAAAGATCACTTCAGTATTGGAGACCACTGTAGCCGGATTGTGTTGAAAAGAGGGATTTTGAAGGATTTGAGGCTGACCCTGACGACCCTGTGCCTGTTGTGGAAGATATTGTGGCATTGGGGAACAGCCTGGGGTTGGAGGTGAGTGGTGAGGATGTGGAAGAGTTGGTGAAGGAGCACAGGGTAGACCTAACCACTCAAGAGCTGCAAGAGCTTCATTTGGAACATCAGATGACAGTAGAGGAAATTGATGCACAGGAGGAAGATGGACAGGGTGAGGTAGTAACTTCTTCAGAGATTAAGGAAATTTGTTCCAAATGGAATGATGTGCAGACATTTGTTGAAAAACACCACCATGAGCAAGGTGAAATAAGCCATCTCTGCAACCAGTTCAGTGACAGCCATGTTGCACTTCAGGAAAATGTTAAAGAGGTGCCAGAAACAGAGCACTCTTGACAGTTATTTTTCTAGACAGGGATCTAGTGACTCTCAAGCTGGTCCTAGTGGCATTAAAAGACAAAGAAGAGAAGTAACCCCAGAGAGGGACTTGTTACCTGAAGTCCTTATGGAGGGGGATTTCCCTTCCAAACAATGAGTGCTCCCTCCCCTTGTCCTCCTCCCTATCTTCCAGATGCCAGCAAGCCTCTTCAATAAAGGTAAGTAAATGTTATTTATGATGATGTTATTTATTATTTATTATGTATTTATTATTATTTTGTGTTAATTATGTTGTTTTGTGTATGTAGAACTATAATTAATATCATTAAAATGTACTATTTTATAACATTTTTGGGTGTCTGGAACGGATTAATTGTATTTACATTATTTCTTATGGGAAATAAAGGTTCAGAAATCGGCCAGTTCGATTTTAGGCCTAGCTCCTGGAACGGATTAGGGCCGATTTCCGGGGGTCCACTGTACTGTACTGTATTGCTTTACTATAAAAAAAATTGTATTTAATTCTTAAGATGTTCAACTTGGTTCTGCACCTGTTTGAATATGAGTGAAATTCTGTTTCATGGCCAAAATGTGACTTACTGATATTATTGCATCCCCTGATGCTCAATCACTTTATTGTGGTGATCCACCTTTATAGAACCCATTTCTCAAAGTTTCTTTGCAGATTTCCCAGGTATCTGCAGTATGCCAGTAGTTCGCTAAACTTTCTCCTCTGGTGCAGTCTAGAGGTAGTATTTGCACCTAACACCACTCTCAGATTAGTTTGACATATGATAATGGTTCATTGACACTAGTGAGGGGCTCTTGATCCCAGGAACTGGAACTATGCTCCCCTTCCTAAAAGTGAGCCAAATTGCTTCCTGTTCCCCAGGTTCTATATGACCCATACACGGGTTTAGTATTTCCACCTAATTTAAATAAAAAAATAATCTGAATTCTGAGTCAGTCCATGGGAAACTGGAGGCAATTAGGTTCAATCCAAATAAGTGGAGAATAGGCCAAATTCCTTGAATCAAGATCTCTTCATGGGCATCAAGAATCCTCCCTTGAGGAGTGATATAAACTTGTGATTTCATTCTTATTTTAAATCATGTCTACTTAACCAGGTGCTGCACACTAGTTTTCTTCATAATGAGAAGTTTTGCCTGCACAACAGGCTTTTTTCAATCTAATACAGAGGTATGAGGATGAAGATTTATATACTGGAATTAGAGGACTACAGAGTCAGAGGTGTAGCAGTTGAAGACGTCTGAAACATTTTGGCTACACAGTAGTCTTCAGCCAAATGCAGAAGAGACTAAATTTGGAGACAGCAGAAGCAGTGGAGAGATAAGGATGATGTGATCAGTCCAACAGCCTTGAGAAGCTGCTTTGAATGAAGTCAACAGTACTGTGTAGGTGAAACATCTCAGAAATAAATATACCAGTGTTGCATGTATCTTATTCATTAACCATTATTATAATAAACAATGTTAGTTAAACAATTTTTTTAAGATACCATCTAATGTTTAATAAAATACTTCACTAAATACATGTGTAGTTTAGCACTTAACTTGATCATAATAATAATATATACGTGTGTTTTAAGTAGTAGGTTGGTATACAGCGACTTCCCAGGGAGGTACTACTGTCCTGCCAACTGAGTGTGTAATGCAAGTCTGTAAATGTTTTACACAGTGGTAGGATTGCTGGTGTCTTTTCTTTCTGTCTCATAAACATACAAGACAAACATGTACATCTTGATACTTCTACTTACATTTAGGTCACCCTACACATTCATGTACACGTATGTATACACATCTATCTTGAGTTTTCTTCTATTTTCTTAATAGTTCTTGTTCTTGTTCTTATTTATTTCTTCTCATCTCCATGGGGAAGTGAATAACAATCTTTCCTCCATAAGCCATACATGTTGTAAAAGGCGACTAAAATTCCAGGAGCAAGGGGCTAGTAACCCCTTCTGTATAAATTACTAAACGTAAAAGGAAGAAAAACCTTAGTTTTCTTCGTTTTTGGGTCACCCTGCCTTGGTAGGAGATGGCCTGTATGTAAGTTTCTCTTTTTAACTTCAGTAATGTATACAGGAGAAGGGGTTACTAGCCCCTTGCTCCTGGCATTTTAGTCACCTCTTATGACATGCATGGGTTACGGAGGAAGAATTTTGTTCCACTTCTCTATGAAGATAAGAGGAAATAAACAAGAACTAGTAAGAAAATAGAAGAAAACTCAGAAGGGTATATGCTTGTACATCCAAGTGTAGTGTGACCTAAGTGCAAGTAGAAGTAGCAAGAGGTACCTGAAATCTTGCATGTTTATGAGACAGAAAATGATACCAGCAATCCTACCGTCATGTAAAACAATTACAGGCTTCCAATTTACACTCGCTTGGCAGGACGGCAGTACCTCCCTGGGAGGTTGTTGTCTACCAATGTACTACCTAAAATATATATACATATGGAGTTCAAAAATATTCTAAAAAACTTCTTCTCAATGGATTTATTGTCTGACATCCAAATAATTTATTAGTTAAGTTATATCTTTAAGAAGTGGCAGAGGGCACCATTTTGTGATATGGTATTTATAAACTAGTGAGAGATAAGATGGCAAATTGATTTACACACAAAATTCCAATACTTGTCATATTTTTGTGCTCCCTGTCATATTTTACAGTACCCTGGGAAACGGAATGGCAGGCAATTAGGAGTAATCGAAGGAGAGAAAATCCAGTTCCCTTGATAAAGAGCACCTCACTGACATTGAGGAACCACTCTCAAGAGAAACTGAGAGGTAAGACATGACACAGAGATGGCTAGAAGTAATGGTCATACAGACATAAAAACACTATTCAACTAAATCAGGGTTTCTCATGTTGCTCATGACAGAAATAATGATGATATTGCCTTTGAATTTCATAAAGGATAATGCCTGCAGCAACACTCGTGTTTAAACTATCCATACCATTCGCAAGAGGAACTGCCACTTGAATACCTCCATTATTATAAGAAAACATTTTTGCTGCACTGCTGATGCCAGTCTCTCCACCAATTATTAGAAAAGCACCAAGTTTTGTACTGAAGATCTTACGACTAAGTTCGAGGTCGTCATAGTAATAAAGAGGAAATTTCACATTCTTAAATTGAGAAAGGAGTGCTTCATTATTATTAATAGAATCAATAAAAATTTTGTTTCCATCACTGTCAATTTCATATGTGCCTATTTTTTCATTTTCATTAACTTCAAACTTGTGATTTTTGACCAGTGGAATTTCTGCTGAATCTTTTAGCTGTACATTTTCATTATCTCTATCTTGGTACATATCAGCTAGGAGAAGGGTAGCATCTTCTGGAATGTAATTTCTAATAGTGTCCCAAGTCACCTTAGGTGTCAGCTTCACCCGAAAATGTGCTCCACATGCTGCCCGTAAAACTTTGGATTCCCATGGATCACAGCATCCTGGAAAGATAATTGTTAGAAATAGTTAAGTTAAAAAACAAAACTTACAAATTTTATATCATACATATGTCATTACTATATAAATATACAAATGTAATGTCATTATTATTCAGTACAGCAGTAACTAAGCCTATTAAACTCTGGTTCATGATACCTACAAGTTGAAGTTAATGACACATAAGAAATTTATTCGGAGAGGTTTCAGTCATGAGATCTTCACTCTTACTATAAGAGTCAACAAGGTTCCCCAACCAAAACATTTTCTATTAAGTCTTGTGTGCTTTTAACTTCACTTTAATTATCTCTTGATTTCTTATCCTCACCAAGGATATACAGTATATATACAATGAGAACATTATCTCTCAGGATATATACAGACTTTATCTTAATCTCTATTTAGGGATTGAAATACTGATTGGTGGAGAATAGGTTACGTGCAGTCTTAATGACTTGTAATTGAATGCTCCCAGGGTCGAAGAATTTAAAAAAAAAAAAAAAATCTTATGAAATGACAGAAAATCTTTTTCCAAAGGTAATGAAACCAAAAGCACGAAATTTGATGGAAAATTTACGCAATATTTACGCATTGGCGATTTCGCCCACTTTTTGCCCTATTTTGGGCCAATTCCATTGTTCCAGTTGACCAAACTCATAGCTATTTAGCTAGAACTCCTTTTATTCTATCGACTGAGTACAAAAAACTGCCCATTTACCTATTTCAACTACCCAATAAAGTGATCAGAAATTACTAATTTGGCCAATTTCACAAAAAAATTCAAGAAAGGCTAATTTCAAAATAAGATCCAGAATAAATAATGTAGACATTCCTGGCTCTAAAATAACATTTTCTCTGTTCATTAGTCACATCTCCAGGCCTCTCTTATATTATGCTTGCTTTTCATTTTGAATTTTATTAACACAAAAATTTAGAAGATTTACTGTTATTCAGACTACTGCATAATGATAATAAGTGTATAAATAATATCAGTGCATTCGTGAGTGCATATTAGGCCAGCCAGTTGATACGTATTGGACACATGACGACTTGTTTTGTTTACTCTTGAACATCAGCAAAAATCGAACATTTCCACTATTTTGAGCTCAATTTCAAGCTACTTTTAGTCTGTAAACCACTCAAAATCATCTCTATTTCCCTAATATATCTTCCATTCTATCAAATGAGATGAAAAAACGAGAATACAACCATAAAAAAACATACGAAAATACACTGCAATGAAAAGCAGGGGAGCCACAAGTACATTGAGAGACAACACAATAAGTGTCTGGGTCCAAGACTGTTTAACTGCCTCCCAACATACATAAGGGGGATTGCCAATAGACCCCTGGCTGTCTTCAAGAAGGCACTGGACAGGCACCTAAAGTCAGTACCTGACCAACCGGGCTGTGGTTCATATGTCAGTTTGTGTGCGGCCAACAGTAACAGCCTGGTTGCTCAGATCCTAATCCACCATAAAGCCTGGTCTCAGACCGAGCCGCGGGGGCGTTGACCCCCGAAACCCTGTCCAGATAAACTCCAGGATTTAGAACAGGTTGACTGTGATCATGTATTACAAATACAATTTAATGTATCAATACTTCAGAATTGTGTAAACATTAAAACTGTACCTATTATTATTAGTAGGTGTAATGTACAGTATTGTTTTGAATAAACACTGTTTTGTTGCTGTTCACAAGAGGTACACAAACATCCCCTGACTAGCAATATGCTGGATGCTAACCTTGTTATGTTACATGCAAACATTCTATTGACTTGCTGTCAAAAACTAATAATCCCTTACATACCTTTCATAAGAATCACATGATCAATTCCAACTGCTGCAACTGTACGCAGAATCCCACCAATGTTCCCAGGTTCTCGTATTTCATCAAGGATTACAGTTAATGGACGATTCAGTGAAGTATGCAGAGAATCTGGTCGCTTAAAAACACCTGAAAAATTCAGTAGATAATTAATACAAGCATTTAAATGTTTTGGCACACTTCTTACAAAAAATATATCTAGAGTATCAAAGTCACGATATTCCTTCTGGAATATATCATGTATCAATACCGATCCCCACAACCACAACATCCCACACCAGCTTCCAGGTACTATATTTCCCAACTTCCCAAACTCAAGTTAAGATGTAGTGACTGGAAAGTAGCAGACAAATAAGGAATTTTGAAACATACAGCAGTGGGCCTTTTCATTATGTGTTTTACTCTAAAAAAAATGACCTCATCAAGACTATACAGAAACTACACACAATTTCATATACTGCATATAGTAGCCCAAGTGAGCTTGGTTAGGTGGAGGCCGAGACAGGCTGACTAGTGAAAAGGTTGAAGAGCACTGCCTTAGGACCCCCATATCCACGGGAGACATGTTCTTAGGCCTGCCAAGGATACCGAACACTGCAGATAGTATCGAACCCTTTATAAGTAGTTTTTTGTTTGCATACATACTTATGATATTGGGTTTTGGAGGGGTGCAGAGATGGAGGCTGGAAGCAACAAGGTGGTGTGATGGTGACCACGTGGATGGCAGTGTTGGTGGTAGTGTGGATGATGGGTGACTGAGTGGGTGAGTATGCAGTTGATGTGGGGAATAATTATGGTGGCTGGTGGCTACATGACTAGGAGTATAGATAGGCTATAGAGGGTGTGTGGGCCATAAAAACATGGGTAAAGTGTGGGCGTGAGGTTGTGGGAGTGACGGAGTGGCAGTGACTACTGACCCACAGCTAGAAGATGTGGGTCAGTAGTCACGAGAGATAATACTGTCCTGAGCTCCTTTGGGAATTAGTGTGCAGGGTTATAAAGCACCATGACTTGCTTCTGCAGTGTTTTAAAACCTGAGGTTATGATGTTGAAGGAGGAGGTTCTACTTCTCCAGGAGGAAAATAGGAGGCTGAAAATTCACCTTGATAGGTTTGGGAGTGAGTGTGAGATGGTTGGAGTTGGTGAGGAAAAAAAAAGGCTACCAGCAGTGAGGAGCAGGCTGGCATCCGCTACAAGTGGCAAGTGGTTCCAAGTAATGGGAGGAGTATCAAAATAAGGAAACAAGAGAGAAGATTTGAAGAAATCACTTCTTTGTTCTCCAGGATAAGTGTACTTCAGTGGTAAGTGAAATTAAAGGTACTAACTCTCCTGCTAATACAGGTAAGAAAATTCTTGTGGTTGGTGACTCACCCATAAGATATATGGACTGTGCTACCTGTAACAGAGATAGGTAGGTGAGACAGAGGGTGTGTTTTCCTGGAGCTGGTGTTGATAACATAGTTAATAGGTTGGATAATATCATGTCATGTAATAGGAACAAGCCCATTATCCATCTCAGTGCTGGTGGAAATGATATCAGAAAGGGCAGGAGACAGGAGCTGCTGGATAAGTACAGGTCAGCTAGAGATTTAATTAGATCTAAGGGAGAGGTCCCGATCATATGTACCATTTTACCTAGAAGGGGAGTAGGCAGCGAATGGATGTCTAGGGCAATCGGTGTAAATTGCAGGGTAGACAGGCACCTGCAAGGAACTTGTAATCCCATTCATTGTCAACTGGGACAACTTCTATGGCAAACGTGATATGTCTGGGGCAGGAGTGGTAGCACTGGCCAACTCAATTGAGGGGGGCCATTGCTGACTTGTCTAGGACTTTAAACTGATAGAAGATAGAGGTATGAGTGTGTGTGGGAAACAAACAGGTTGCAGCACGAGGGTTGAAAACAGCAGATATTACCAGAATACCTCGGGATATGTTTTAAAGGCATTATTCATCATAAAGTTACAAATAAAGACAATAGAACTGGTCAGCAAACGGCAGCAAGCGACTAGCTCTCTTAAGGTTTACTATACTAATAGTAGGAGTGTACGAAATAAGATAGATGAGCTAAGATTAATTGCAAGTGCAGGAAGCATAGATATTATTGTTATAACAGAAACCTGGTTCAACCTGATAAAGAAATACCTTCTGAATGCCACATACAAGGCTATAAATTATTCCACAATGATAGGGTCAACAGGAAGGGTGGTGGAGTGGCAATGTGTGTCAGAGATAATTTAAATTGTTGCATCAGACAAGATATAAAATTAAAAGCATCAGTCACTGAATCTGTTTGGCTACAGCTTCTCGAGGGTCATGAAAAACTAATCTTGGGTGTGATTTACAGGCCACCAAACCTTGATAGGGAGTGAAGTAAACTTCTATGGGATAAAATTCATAAGTCATCTAGATACAAAAATGTTGTGCTAATGGGATTAGTATTATTATTATAATCAAAAGAAGCACTAAACCACTAGGGTTATACAGCGCTGTGCTAATGGGAGATTTTAACTTTAGACAAATTGACTGGAGCAATTTGACAGGAAATCTTGAGTCTAGCAACTTTCTTGATACGTTTCAGGATTGTTTTTTAAAACAGTTTGTGACAGAACCAACTAGAGGAAATAACCTGCTTGACTTGGTCCTTGCCAACATGGACTCACTAATTAATAATCTTGAGGTTAATGATGAGCTTGGGGAAAGCAATCACTCAGTTGCAATATACAGTGGACCCTCGGTTCTCATTGAAAATTCTTTCCAGAATGCTGTTTGAGTGCCATTACCGAACGAATTTGTTCCCATAAGGACAAATGCAAATTAGATTAGTCATTTCAGACCCTCAAAAATACACTTACAAAAGCACTTACGAAAATACACTTACATAATTGTTCGAGTTTGGAGGTGAACGAAAACCGAGGGTCCACTGTATCATAGAATTACCCTAATATAACTCCAATCAAGTCTCTGTCCCTGACTTCCACTTGGCCAGTTTCATAGTTACTGAGAAATTACCTGGGTGGGTTGAACTGGAATGATCTGACTATTGGTCAGGTAGTTGGTGATGATTGCAGATGACGTTTTTTAAAGCATAGTTCTACACGGTCCTACTAATTACCGAGAACAACCACGATGAACCGAGAACAAGCTCGGATTTACCAAGAACAACCGAGAACAAGCTTTGATTTACCGAGAACAAGTGAGTCCTACTAATTACCGAGAACAACCAAGATGAACCGAGAACAGGCTCAGATTTACCGAGAACAAGCTCGGATTTACCGAGAACAACCGGGAACAAACTTGGATTTACTGTACAAAGCCTAAAGTCAGGTACGGTACAGGTGTTAGAAACAGCACACACACACATATATATATATATATATATACATAGTATACAGTGGACCCTCGCTATTCGAACACTCCAAACTCGCCCTTTTATGTAAGTTTATTATTGTAAGTGCTTTTATAAGTGCATTTTTGGGGGTCTGAAATGGACTAATCTAATTTACATCATTCCTTAGGGGAATAAATTCGTTTGGTAACAGCACTTGAACGGCATTCTGGAATGAAGAATGTTCGAATAGCGAGGGTCCACTGTACAGTGGTCCCTCGGTTTTCGTGCATCTCCAAACTCGAACATTTATGTAAGTGTATTTTCGTAAGTGCTGTTGCAAGTGTATTTTTGGGGGTCTGAAATAGACTAACCTACGTGACATTATTTCTTAAGGAAGTAAATTCGTTTGGTAATGGCACTTGAGCAGCATTCTGGAACGAATTTTCGGCGAAAACCGAGGGATCACTGTATATATATACAGTGGTCCCCGAGTAACAAACACCCCGGAAATCGTACAATTATGTAAGTATAATATTGTAAGTGCTTGTGGAAGTGTATTTTTGGGGGCCTGAAATAGACTAACCTACAAGACATTATTCCTTAAGGGAGTAAATTCGTTCGGTAATGGCACTTGAGCAGGCTTCTGGGATGAAGTTTTTTCGTTACTCAGGGGACCACTGTATATATATACAGTGGTACCTCGGTTAACGATGGTCCCGAAACTCGCCCTTTTATGTAAGTTTATTTTTTTAAATGCTTTTGTAAGTGTATTTTTGGGGGTCTAAAAGGACTAGTCTATTTTACATTATTCCTTATGGGGATAAATTCGTTTGGTAATGGCACTTGAACAGCATTCTGGAATGAAAAAATATTGTTAATCGAGGTACCACTGTACTGTATACAGTATATATATATTTTTTTTTTTCAACAAGTCGGCCGTCTCCCACCGAGGCAGGGTGACCCAAAAAGAAAGAAAATCCCCAAAAGAAAATACTTTCCTCATCATTCAACACTTCCCGGCACGTTAGTTGCCTCTTACGACATGCATGGCTTATGGAGGAAGAATTCTGTTCCACTTCCTCATGGAGATAAAAGAAAAACAAAAACAAGAACTATTAAGAAAATAAAAAAAAACAGAGGGGTGTGTGTATATATATGCTTGTGTGAAGTATAAGTGTAAGCAGAAGTAGCAAGACGTACCTGAAATGTTGCATGTTTACGAGACAGAAAAAAGACACCAGTAATCCTACCATCATGTAAAACAATTACAGGCTTCCATTTCACACTCACTTGGCAGGACAGTAGTACCTCCCTGGGCGGTTGCTGTCTACCAACCTACTACCTAGAGCACACATTAGTTACTTTAAAATATTTTCCTTCTAAGTTTACAGCGAGAGGTGAATATTTTTACTGTATGAACTCTGAATAAATGAATAATGGGTATAATTGAAAACTGTTATATTAGCAAAATGCTGTAAAGCGAAGCACTGTGAAGCGAGGCCTACCTGTGCTAGCAATTACCATAGAGAGGAAGGTACTCAGAGGACAGTTCCTTTGTTGGTGGTAGCCAGACTCCAGAGCATGAGCCAAGTACCATCCAAAGAGCTGTATGGAGAATACAGAACACAGTTCCACCTAAAGTTTAGTGAGGATGCAGGGAGAGTGATCCCAAGAAGGACGAGAAGTGAGCATTGTTCAAGAAATATCCATTGGTTGGAAAGTAGCATGCAACAATGGAAAAAAGCAAAAGCACATGAGCTGCCAGGCCAACACCTGTGAGACACAGAGTACTTGTAAGTAGGGAGGCTATCACCTTTGTAAGACAACAAATCATGTTGAAGATCCACAGGTCTGTCCTGAGACTGAATGACATTTCTACAAACTGATAACTTATTCCTTGCAGAGGAAAATGTAAGAATCAATGATGAATGGTCAAATGGTCCTGATATACCTTTGATATACCTCTGAAGAGTTTCGAGAGTTTATCTACTCTCTGAGCCCGGCCATGGCCAGGCTCGTCTGGTGCTTGCCTGGTCAACCAGGCTGTTGCTGCTGGTTATATGGTTCAAAGCATTGTAAATTCTGAAATTGGGTAGTGATTATATGCTGTTGATAACCATCAAATCCTGGAAAGGCAAAACTTATACTGAACTAAGTGTATGTATAAACGAAGTAAAACATTCACCATTGCTCGATCTACAGCCATCTTTCCAGAAGGGAATGGACATCAAAATTCAAATTATCCAGCAAGCTGTAACATACCCATCCATTCACACAATGTAGGCCAAAGATGGTGTAAACCATACCAAGGATGATGTACAACTTAACAATACCACTCATTTGCAGGATTAAACTTTGGCTGAACGAACTTCCCATGCTCCAACAGAATGTCAAATTCCAAAAATTACGTATCACCAATCATTCTCATCCAACATGCTTACACAACTCTGCTGAATGCTCAAGCCCTTACCACTCAAAACTTTCACATTCTCCTTCCATGCTTGTCTGTCTTGTGTGTTATAGTATTTTGATAATCAAATTATTATTATTCCATCTTTAGCTCAGCTTAAAGATATATACTAGTTAAAAGTAAAGATATTATACAGTTAAAAGTAATTCCCGTGGCACAATACCTATAATGCCAGGGCAAGTTGTAAGTGAAGAATGCATTTGAAGATTTTTGTATGGGCTCTTGTACAGTGGCAACTCATTTAATGCATTAAGTTCCTTCAACCCAAAACCAGAGGATGCAGATTTCAAACGGGCAATATCATAGAGTCGACTAAAGAAGATAGCTTCAGGAGTAATGCCGGCATCTAGAGCTTCCTTCATAATGCGAAAACCTTCTACCACAAAGATCTTGTTTTCATCTCTGAACTTCCTGGAGTTAATGTTATTAAGTATACTCCTGTAATTCAACAAATTTCATTAGAAAACAAAATATATAAGGAATAATATGGCAATGTGTGGTGTAAATATTATGAAGAGAATTTGTAGTGTGGAAACTAGGAGATGTGGCATTACTAAAAGTATTATTCAGAGGGCTGAGGAAGGGTTGTTGAGGTGGTTTGGGCATTTAGAAGGGTGGAGCAAAACAGGATGACATGTAGGGTGTATAAATCTGTAGTGGAGGGATGGAGGGGTGGGGGGTCAGTCTAGGAAAGGATAGAGGGGGGTAAAAAAGGTTTTGTATGCAAGGGGCTTGGACGTACAGTAGGCATGTGAGTGCGTGTTAGATAGGAGTGAATGGAGACAAATGGTTTTTGGGACTTGACAAGGTGTTGGAGTGTGAGCAGGATAATATTTTGTGAAGGGATTCAGAGAAACCAGTTAGCCAGACTTGAGTCCTGGAGGTGGGAAGTACAATGCCTGCACTTTAACCCTTTGGGGGTCGACAGGCCTTCTCGGAAACATGTTCTCAGGGACGAAATTTTTTTGGAAAAAAAAAATTCGTATGAAATGATAGAGAATCTTTTTCCGATCACAACGCCACCAAAATTATGAAATTTGATCGAAAACTAACAGAATTATGCTTTCGCGAAGTTAGCGATATTGTTGACATTGATGCATCGGCGATTTCACCCACTTCGAGCCCTATTTTCGGCAAATTCCAATGTATCAGTCTACTAAAATTATAGCTATTTCGCTAGAACTCCATTTCTTCTATCGATTGAGTACAAGAAACTGCCTATTTACTAATTTCAACTACCCAAAATAGTGGTCAGAAAATGGCAATTTTCCAATTTCACACAAATTTCAAACGATGCCAATTTCAAAATAGGGTCTAGAATAAACAAGGCAGACATTCCTGGCACTAAAATAACATCTTCTCTGTTCATTAGTCACGTCTCCAGGCCCCTCTTACATTATTTTTGCTTTTCATTTTGAATTTTTATTCTCACAAAAAAATAAAAGATTTACTGTTATGTATACAACTGCATCATTGTAAAAATGGTATAAATAATATCAGAGCAAGAATATCAGAGCAAGAATATTAGACTCGCCAGTTGATGTGTATTGGACGCATGGTGTGATTTGTTTACTCTTGAACATCGCCAAAAATCGAACATTTTCGCTACTTTGAGCTCAATTTCAAGGTACTTGTCATTGTCAAACCAATCAAAATCATTTCTATTTCTGTAATACAGTGGTACCTCGACTTACGATGGTCCCCAAACTCACCCTTTTATGTAAGTTTTTTTAAATGCTTTTGTAATGTAATTTGGGGTCTAAAAGGACTAGTCTATTTTACAACATTTCTTAAGGAGATAAATTCGTTTGGTAGTGGCACTTGAACAGCATTCTGGAATGAAAAAATATCGTAAGTCGAGGTACCACTGTATATCATCAATAAATACCATACGAAAATAGACTGCAAAGTCACTGTTTTAATAAAAAAAAGGTCGGAGTTTTTTTTCTCATTATGCAGTGTGTGCTGCAGGATTTTTTTATACTGTGCACTCTGACCACACAGACCCATTCTTTCATATGTAGGCCTACCAGACATTTCCTGCTTAATTTGAGGCCGCTAGAATTTGGGCATACTAGTACGGCACCAACCCCTGCTCGTAAAACATACTAGTACGGCACCGACCCCCAAAGGGTTAAAGGAGGGGTTTGGGACATCTGCTGTTTAGAGTGACATATCAACTGTCGTACCTGCACGCCTCTGCAAAGACAGTGATAGTGTGAATGATGGCGAAAAGTGTTTTTTTTTGGGTCACCCTGCCAAAAATGGAAAAAAACTAACTTTCCACACTAATGATCATGTTGTCTGAATAAAAATCACACCTAAAACATCATAAGGTAGAAATGTCTTTATCAGAGCTTATGAAAATTTAGTGCAGAAAATTAGTAAATTTATGAAAAATTAAAAGAAATTGTTTTAAAATTTAAAGACAGTACATATAGCACAAAAACTATTTTCCAATAAACAGAGGAAATAGAAAAAAAACAAGGTATTAAAAATTCACAGAGCACTGGGATCAAAGGTCATTGAGAGCTCCATGAAGTAAAAAGATGCAGAACTGGATACATGCTGACACCTCTCACAAAATCCTTTAACTAACCCCATTCACTCTTAGGTAAAAACCATTCACACAATCCCACACAATAAAACAATAAATATTTTCATAAATTAAAATACCTCACATTCACTAAAAACCCTGCCAACTAGGACACACTAACATGAGGACATAAAATAAACTGCAACTTAAATAGATACTCTAAAGAAGAAAGGTAATGTATTATCACTAATGGTTTCCTTGCATCATTAAAAATCTTTGTCAATTAATTACATACAGTATGTAGTATATTCTCCATGGGGAAGTGGAACAGAATTCTTCCTCCGTAAGTTATGTGTGTCATAAAAGGCGACTAAAATGCCGGGTGCAATGGGCTAGTAACCCTTCTCCTGTATACATTACTAAATTTAAAAAAGAGAAACTTTTGTTTTTCTTTTTAGGTCACCCTGCCTCGGTGAAATATGGCTGGTTTGTTGAAAAAAAATGTAGTACAGTAGACCCCCGCCTAACGAACACCCCGGAAATCGTACAATTATGTAAGTATAATATTGTAAGTGCTTTTGTAAGTGTAATTTTGAGGGTCTGAAATAGACTAACCTACTTGACATTATTTCTTAAGTCAGTAAATTCGTTCGGTAATGGCACTTGAGCAGGCTTCTGGAATGAAGTTTTTACGTTACTAAGGGGTTCCACTGTATAATATTGTAAGTGCTTGTGGAAGTGTATTTTTGGGGGTCTGAAATAGACTAACCTACATGACATTATTTCTTAAGGAAGTAAATTCGTTCGGTAAAGGCACTTGAGCAGGCTTCTGGAATGAATTTTGTTCGTTAGGCGGGGGTCCACTGTACTGTATGTACAATAAAATATTTTTACAAAAGAAAAATGTCTTTCCTAGAATGATTTTTGGTAACTAATCCAGTGAATATAAGGAATGCACTATCATAAATTGTAGTGTTTTTTCTTACCTTATGAAGCTCCTAGCATCTTTTAAATGTGTAAACTGAATTTCATTCACTAAAATTTGTGGGACGTCTGAAGAACTACTACAAACTTCATAACCTGGCAATTTCTTCTCTGGCCTCAATTCTGCAAAGAAACACGTCCTTTAACTTTGCAAAACGGTCATAAAATTAAAGCATAAATTTTTAACCGATAATATTGTACAATAAATAAGGAAAAACAGTTAAGTACAAATACTAAAAAAAAAGAATGATCAGTATATTCTTGTTCAGAATGAAGTACAGCCTCTCCTCACTTAACGACAGAGTTCCGTTCCTAAGACCACGTCGGTACACGAATTCGTCGCTAAGTGAGGAGCATACTATAATGGTAGTGGGTTTGTGTCAACTATCTTTGATAATGTTTAATGTCACCTTTGCACCATTTATAACATTTCTGGTATATTTTTAAATGTTTATACAGTAGTGTACTGTACAGTGGACCTCCGAGTAACGAACACCCCGGAAATTGTACAATTTGTAAGTATAATATTGTAAGTGCTTGTGGAAGTGTATTTTTGGGGGTCTGAAATAGACTAACCTACGTGACATTATTCCTTAAGGGAGTAAATTCATTTGGTAATGGCACTTGAGCAGGCTTCTGGAATGAAGTTTTTACGTTACTCGGGGGTCCACTGTATATTGTAATAAACAGAATAGAGGAAATCAGCTCTAATATACATTATATAGGTATGCATACTAGTCAGAGAGCCCATCATAAGTCCGAGGCATCGGTAAATGAGTACGTTGCTAAGTGAGGAGAGGCTGTATTTTATTTTCACAATGCTACAAATCCTAGGTACAGTGGACCCCCGAGTTTCGTAAGGTTCTTATTTCGTAAACATCGTGTTTCGTAAGCTTTTTACGATTTCGAGAATTGTAAAACTGCTCGTGTTTCGTAACGTATTAGACCTGTCCGCCTGCTCCGCGCCTGCGCGGGACGCAGGACGCCGCCAGTGAAGCGTTGTTTACCATTGAGAGAACATTACCTAGCGCAATCTTTCAAACATTCACACTACATTTGGTGTTTTTTTTGGTGCTTTAGTGATTGTCACTGTGAAATAAGTCACCATGGGTCCAAAGAAGCTTCCTAGTGGCACGCCTGTGGTAAAGAAAGTGAGGAACACCCCGCCTCCTCCTGCTTCATCTTACCTGTCTACAGTATATAAGCAACTTCTATTTGCCTTATGTTGTATTTACTTTAAGATTGATGGACTGAACACATCGACTCCAGGCCGAGGGACTGATTACCTCAAACTCCTCCTCTTATTACTACTTTCTTCTTTGTATTGGACTGATGAAGCCACTGTGTGGCGAAACGTTTCCTCAATAAAGATACCCAAGTGTTGCATATGTGTCTAATTGAACAACATAATGTAGTCAGGTGAGTCAAAGCAGGAGGAGGCAGAGTCACAGTGGAACCATCCACTAGTGTAAGTAGGTCTTTGTCCAAAGGTTGGACAAGTGTTGAAGAATTCCTTGTATCAAGATCCCATGATGTTGGAAGGGTGATACAAAGGAATTTCTTAACACTTGTCCAACCTCTGGACAAAGACCTACTTACACTAGTGGATGGTTCCACTGTGACTGCCTCCTCTTGCTTCCACTCACCTGATTACAGTATACATGCATAAGTCACTTCACTGATCATATACTGTACTTTCTTTAAGATTGATAGACTGAACACATTGATTCCAGGCTGAGAGACTGATTACCTCAAACTTCTCCTCTCTTTACACCGTTCTTCTTTATGTTGAACTGATGAAGACTTTCTGTGGTGTGGTAAAACGTTTCCTCAATAAAGATTCCCATATATTGCATAAGTGTTTCATTCTTCCACATTATTATTAGTGTACATTTATGGGGAAAGAACTAAACCAGTAGAAGTCATACAATGCCTTGGGAAATGGGTGGTATTCAGAACTGATCCAAAGAATGGGAGGGCATGTCCGATGCCTTGGATCAAGAGCGCCCTTACCAAAGGGTGCACAAGAGAAAACAATTAAAAATAAGCATAGAATAAAGCAAAGTGATAAGAATAACAAAAAATCTAGGCAATAAAAGATTAACTATCAGATTGGAGATTGCAGAGAGGGAATATGGAGGGATTGAATGCATTTAGACATCTGGGAGTGGATGTGTTGGCAGAGGGGTCTATAAAAGCCAAGGTAAGCCATAAACAAGAAAAAAAAATGTGGGTGATGTGTTGAGACATCTGTAGAAAGAAAAGGTCATCTATGGAGACTAAAAAGGGGAAATGTAACAGAGTACAGCAGTACCAGCCCCTTTTATATGAGTATGAAGCACAGCCTTTAAATCTTGCAGCAAGGACGAGGCTAGACGCAGTGGAGACCACATGCATGAGAGCAATATGTGGTGTGAATATTTTTCAAAGAATGTAAATCACAGAAATTAGAAGACAGTGTGGTGTTACCAAAGGTTTAAGGTGGTCTGTGGTGGTTTTTGTGGTTTGGCCACTTGCAGAGGATTGAGCAGAACAAGATCACCCAGAAAGTGTATAAAGTAGAGGTGGAAAAAAGAACAGGTGTCATCCCCTAGAGGGTTGGAGGGAAGAGGGTGGTAAAGCTTTTTAGTGCTAGAGGCTTGAGCATCCAGCAGGCTTAAGTGAGCATGTTATATTGTAGCAGAAACAAGTAGTTTTTATAGCTTGAAGTGCTGTTTAGTGTAAGCAAAATAACATTTATGAAGGGATTCAGGAAAATTGGTCAACAGGATTCGAGCCATGGAGGTGAAAAGTACTCTGCCTGCACTTTGAAAGAATGGATAGGGATGTTGTAATTTGGAGGGTCATTTAACTTGTGATGACTGTGCAAAACGAGGCCTGGTCACAGACAGGGCCGCGGTGGCGTTGATCCCCGAAACCCTCTCCGGATATACCTCTAGCAAAACAGCTATTGACTGATAGTGAATGTTTCCTTTTTTTTGCATTACCCTACCTTTGTGGGGTATGGCTGATGTGATAAAAAAAATTTAATGTGTAAACTTTCATTACTCTAAGATTTTAAAATTTAAAATTTAAAATAACTCAATTAGACAATTGTGAGTGATAGGACATCTAACAGATGTAAGTCATCACATTATGTTATTTTTAGTGCATATAGACTGTATATGCAACATACAATACTGTATAAAAAAAAATTGTACTGTACATACTGAATGGTATGTACAGTATAATTATATGATGTACATTAACATTATTTCATAAGTCTTAATTGGTTCTAGCATGATAGAGCCTCTTACATTATCAATCAAACTTGCCAACGAGCAATAGAATAGCCACCTGGTATCTTGCCAAAGTGATGACAAAGAGCAGTATCCTACAGAAGCAGTGCCAAGGATCAGGGAGACAAAGGGGACTGAACACTGAAGCCCAAAAAATTCCATCAGCTTCCCCAATGCCCCATAAATAATAATAATAATGCTTCAAGACGAATCCCTAGATAGAACTTGCTAAAACATGGTATGTATCCACTTTTTATTTAAACCTACAATGTATAGTATTATAGCATATAAAATAGCTAAATAATTTATTTACTAATATCATTACCTGGATATAGGACAATGAAAGTAAATCGAATGTATTTTTATGTTGCTATTTCCATAAAATAAGACACACAGTCTCCATACAATTCTCACAGTATTAACTTAAATAATCCCAAACACACACACACATACATGTATATATTATAGATTTTGTACATAAGGGCATTCTTAAATATAAAAAACCCACAGTAGCAAGTAGTCACTTACCTTGTCTAGTTTGCTGTGAAGTCGAGTCATTAGTGACATTAACATCTTGCTTCAGCTTATGTTTTGTATTAGTGTAAGTATTGCTTCTAGAAACCATGTTTTCATACTGCTTGAGTGTATGTTCAGCTTGGTCAACAGTCTTGGTGTGTACTCTCACCGGCTGCCTTGCAAACTTACGATAATGTCTTGTGGTTTGGGGCACACAAGTTTTTACTACAGAAAGGAAACACGTGCGAAATCTAAACATGTTTTATGAGGGGCGATGTAAAGGTGGTTTCTTGAAGTCAATATATCTCTTCGGAGAATTTTTTCCGCCTTGTGATAGCACCGTATGACCCTCGTGGGCTTAGTTCTGATTGTAACAATAATAATAATCTTCCTCCTTGTTCCTGCAGGTGCTGGTTCCTTCCTTCTCAGATGGCTGAAATATTATGGAGAAACATTAAATCTTTAAGGAATATAAAACACCTAGGGAATGGGAGGCAATCAGGTTTGATCCAAGAAGGAGGGGGTAGCTCCAATTCTTTGGGCCAAGAGTCCTTTACCAAGAATCCCAATGGTAATAACTCACATTGATTGACTTTTCTAGGTTATCCTAGATAATTTACACAAGGCACTATGAATGATAATTGTAGTCACATAAAAGTGTGTAACTGTACTTATGTGTACTTGTACCTTAATAAACTTACATACTGGTGCCCCATGGCCTCGTAGGCAATGCTCTCGCTTCACACACTGAGTGTCCGTGGTTTGATACCCGGTAAGGGTAGAAACATTGGGCATGTTTTCTTACACCTGTTGTCCTGCTCACCTAGAAAGCAAGTAGGTACCTGGGTGTTAGTTGACTGGGTCGCATCCTTGGGGGATCAAGATTGAGGACCCCAATGGAAATAAAACAGACAGTCCCTCAATGATCCACAGCCTTTCTTGGGTTATCCTGGGTGGCTAACCTTCCAGGGTTAAAAATCCGAATAAAATGTTATCTTATACCAGCATCAAGGAAACTACTTTGAAGGGGAAATAATAAGTCGAGCAAGATTATTAAGGCCTGCTGACTGCTGGTAATAATAATAATACTACATGATAATGATAATAATAATAGTAATAATAATAATATCTTTATTTCTACAAGTACATGTACTACAAGGTATACAGGCCTAGCTGACATCAATGACACATGTACTGCTATATAGAAAGCCGCTTGTTATGCAGAGCATTTCGGGCAAATTAGGTCAGTTTCGTCCCAGGATGCGACCCACAGCAATCGACTAACACCCAGGTACCCATTTTACTGATGGGTGAACCTGGACAACCGGTGTAAGGAAACACGTCCGATGTTTCCACCCTCGCTGGGAATCAAACCCGGACCCTCACCGTGTGAAGCAAGAGCTTTGCCACCAGGCCATGGGGCACCGTAGTAATTCACCTCTACCTGGAGTCTACCTGGAGAGAATTCCAGGGGTCAACACCCCCGCGGTCCGGTCTGTGACCAGGCCTCCTGTTGGACCAGAGCCTGATCAACCAGGCTGTTACTGCTGACCGCACGCAGTCCAACGTACGAACCACAGCCCGGCTGATCAGGTACCGACTTGAGGTGCCTGTCCAGTGCCTGCTTGAAGACAACCAGGGGTTTGTTGGTAATCCCCCTTATGTATGCTGGGAGGCAGTTGAACAATCTTGGGCCCCTGACACTTATTGTACAATAAATTCTCATATTTTAACCTATGCAAATGTTGAATAGCATATATTTAATAGATGTATAATCTATTGTATAATTAATGCAACCTAATCAAACTGTTTTGAACGTCTAGTGTTAAGTAATCAGTAATGTATTAAGTTTAGACTGCCCAAAATGCCAAGGCATGATCATGGCTCTTTGCACTACAAAATCATTGTAAACCCTACCAATGTAAATATACTTCCTACAATATGTCAAGCACATTGTATACTTGCAAAGAAATAAAAAATTTATTTGATTTGAAACAACACCCCAATGGACCCCAATGGAAATAAGAATTTGAATTTGAAAAAGTCACTCTGTCTGACTTTTTGGGTTATCCTAGGTTCTCTACACATATGATGCTATGTATGATTATGTATGTAACTGTATTTGTGTATACCTGAATAAACTTACTTACTACTTACTTAACACGCCTCTAGGTCTGAATGCACAAAGTACAACATACATGATATAAGTGTTTATACTGAAAATAAACCATATTGTTTGATTTCTGGGGATATACTGGGCTAAATTACTACATGAAACAGGTGTTAAAAGTTTCAAATTGTGAATGAGATCTAAAAATTACTGGTACACTTCTTCTTCTTCTTCGTTGGGGTTTTATTGGGCCACTGACAGCCTAAGCCGTATCGAGCCCGACCTCTCGATGGCACGAGGAAGATTTGGTGCCCAAGGCTGGGCGATGAAAGAAAAGGAACAAAAGTTCCTTTGTAAATAGATAGAAACTTGAGTTTCCGATTAGGTTTGGTGGACCCCTTGC
>WNWK01014604.1:0-50735 GCA_009830355.1 Cherax destructor | reverse complement strand
TCATGTCCTCATGGGGTAATGACAAGCTAAAGTAAGAGGTCATGTCCTCATGGGGTACTGAAGCTACAGTAAGAGGTCATGTCCTCATGGGGTAATGAAGCTACAGTAAGAGGTCATGTCCTCATGGGGTAATGAAAGCTACAGTAAGAGTCATGTCCTCATGGGTAATGACAGCTAAAGTAAGAGGTCATGTCCTCATGGGGTAATGAAAGCTAAGTAAGAGGTCATGTCCTCATGGAGTAATGAAAGCTACAGTAAGAGGTCATGTCCTCATGGGGTAATGACAGCTAAAGTAAGAGGTCATGTCCTCATGGGGTAATGAAAGCTACAGTAAGAGGTCATGTCCTCATGGGGTAATGACAGCTAAAGTAAGAGGTCATGTCCTCATGGGGTAATGAAAGCTACAGTAAGAGGTCATGTCCTCATGGGGTAATGAAAGCTACAGTAAGAGGTCATGTCCTCATGGGGTAATGAAAGCTACAGTAAGAGGTCATGTCCTCATGGGGTAATGACAGCTAAAGTAAGAGGTCATGTCCTCATGGGGTAATGAAAGCTACAGTAAGAGGTCATGTCCTCATGGGGTAATGACAGCTAAAGTAAGAGATCATGTCCTCATGGGGTAATGAAAGCTACAGTAAGAGGTCATGTCCTCATGGGGTAATGACAGCTAAAGTAAGAGGTCATGTCCTCATGGGGTAAGGACAGCTAATGTAAGAGGTCATGTCCTCATGGGGTAATGACAGCTACAGTAAGAGGTCATGTCCTCATGGGGTAATGAAAGCTACAGTAAGAGGTCATGTTCTCATGGGGTAATGACAGCTAAAGTAAGAGGTCATGTCCTCATGGGGTAATGACAGGTAAAGTAAGAGGTCATGTCCTCATTGGGTAATGAAAGCTAAAGTAAGAGGTCATGTCCTCATGCGGTAATGACAGCTAAAGTAAGAGGTCATTTTCTCATGGGGTAATGACAGCTAAAGTAAGCGGTCATGTCCTCATGGGGTAATGAAAGCTAAAGTAAGAGGTCATGTCCTCATGGGGTAATGACAGCTAAAGTAAGAGGTCATGTCCTCATGGGGTAATGAAAGCTAAAGTAAGAGGTCATGTCCTCATGGGGTAATGACAGCTAAAGTAAGAGGTCATGTCCTCATGGGGTAATGAAAGCTACAGTAATAGGTCATGTCCTCATGGGGTAATGAAAGCTACAGTAAGAGGTCATGTCCTCATGGGGTAATGAAAGCTAAAGTAAGAGATCATGTCCTCATGCGGTAATGACAGCTAAAGTAAGAGGTCATGTTCTCATGGGGTAATGACAGCTAAAGTAAGAGGTCATGTCCTCATGGGGTAATGAAAGCTAAAGTAAGAGGTCATGTCCTCATGGGGTAATGACAGCTAAAGTAAGAGGTCATGTCCTCATGGGGTAATGACAGCTAAAGTAAGAGGTCATGTCCTCATGGGGTAATGACAGCTAAAGTAAGAGGTCATGTCATCATGGGGTAATGACAGCTAAAGTAAGAGGTCATGTTCTCATGGGGTAATGACAGCTACGGTAAGAGGTCATGTCCTCATGGGGTAATGAAAGCTACAGTAAGAGGTCATGTCCTCATGGGGTAATGACAGCTACAGTAAGAGGTCATGTCCTCATGGGGTAATGACAGCTAAAGTAAGAGATCATGTTCTCATGGGGTAATGAAAGCTAAAGTAAGAGGTCATGTCCTCATGGGGTAATGACAGCTAAAGTAAGAGGTCATGTCCTCATGGGGTAATGAAAGCTACAGTAAGAGGTCATGTCCTCATGGGGTAATGACAGCTAAAGTAAGAGGTCATGTCCTCATGGGGTAATGACAACTGTGTGGTGCCACAAGGATCACCAACTGATAATATTTCTAGTCCACATAAAGGACTTGCTAGAAGGAATAAAAGTGAAAGTTTTTGCTGAAAATACGAAGATCCGATCCAAAGTAACTATAAAAATTACTGTTAAAACTTGCTAGAAAAAAATTTACCAGTGATAAAATGGAATAAGAGATGGTTGATTGAATTTAATGTGGATAAATAGTACATAATAGATGTATGGGAAGAGGAAAACAGGCCATATCAAAAATTATAGATTGTGTAGTATGATAATTAGAAGCGTTAAATATAAGAGAATGATGGAGTCATCGCTGGAAAAGAATATCACTTGAAAACCATATTAATGAAAACGTGAAAATGTAAGGTGTTCCAGTGGTAAAATTTCAGTTTTATAAGTGGGGAATAAGTAAATAAGTAAGTTTATTCAGGTATACACAAATACAGTTAAACAGATTATTATACATAGCAGCATATGTGTAGAGAACCTAGGATAACCCAAAAAAGTCAAAGTGACTTATTTCCATTGGGGTCCTGCTAAGTCCATGCTAAGCAAGAACTTTTCACCAAATACGTTAGACAAAAATGAGAATGTAGAGAAGTTATAGATCAGGAAGTTATAGATCCATATCTTATGTTATTACCATGAGACATGCAACTTATAACTATTACTTATAAAAATGTGCATTTATATTTTTTATAACCTATTATATTGAGAAATCAGGTAATTCAGCTCTTTTAAGTCTTTAGGGTGGCCTGACCTAAGACCCAGCCCTTCTAGGGCAGGGTACAAGACTGCCATTCCCATTAGCTCCTCCGGGGCGAGAAAGATGGCAGACTAGAAAGGCCTAGTTTCTCCCTAAGAGCCCCTTGAGGGCGGGGAAGATGGCTAGGCCTTGGGACAATTAGTCCCAGATGATGAGGGGGTACTTGTACCTCCTCCAATGGGAGACAGGTCTCAGACACTCCCACGACAAGGAGCCAAGGCCGGGTCACCATCTGGAAAAGACCCGGGCCGGGAGAGTACCGGAGAATCTACAACAACACAACATAAGAATGTAGAGTTGTGGTTTCTGCCTTTGATAAATCATGTGGACAGTTTAAAAACATTACCCAAAGACGAATTTCAATTTGGCTAAAAGAGGTAAAAAAAAAAGGACGAAGAAATGTGAAAAGGCTTATGTGCTGTCTTTGTTGACAGTATAAACATAGACGTCAAAAATACATGTAACAGTGTACATTAAACGAAATAACAGGTAGACACTAATTGACCACTGTGGAGGTACATGAGAATACTAAAGTTGTCCATAAATAATCTTATAAACACACACACAGGCACGTATAACAGGAAGGACACTGCAATGGATCGGAGAATACCTGACAGAGAGGCAACGAGTCATGGTACGTGATGAGGTATCACAGTGGGCGATTGTGACGAGCGGGGTTCCACAGGGGTCAGCCCTAGGACCAGTGCTATTTTTGGTATATGTGAATGACATGATGGAAGGGATAGACTCAGAAGTGTCCCTGTTTGCAGATGATGTGAAGTTAATGATCAGAATTAAATCAGATGAGGATCAGGCAGGACTACAAAGAGACCTGGAAAGGCTGGACACGTGGTCCAGCAACTGGCTTCTCGAGTTTAACCCCGGGGAAGGGCAAAGAAGACCGCAGACAGAGTATAGGCTAGGTGGCCAAAGACTGCAAACCTCACTCAAGGAGAAAGATCTTGGGTTGAGTATAATACCGAGCACGTCTCCAGAAGCACACATCAACCAGATAACTGGTGCAGCATATGGGCGCCTGGCAAACCTAAGAATAGCGTTCCGATACCTTAGTAAGGAATCGTTCAAGACACTGTACACTGTGTACGTCAGACCCATACTAGAGTATGCAGCGCCAGTTTGGAACCCACACCTGGTCAAGCACGTCATGTAATTAGAGAAAGTGCAAAGGTTTGCAACAAGGTTAGTTCCGGAGCTAAGGGCAATGTCTTATGAAGAAAGATTAAGGGAAATCGGCCTGACGACACTGGAGAACAGGAGGGTTAGGGGAGACATGATAACGACATACAAAATACTGCGTGGAATAGATAAGGTGGACAGAGACAGGATGTTACAGAGAGGGGACATAGAAACAAGGGGTCACAATTGGAAGTTGAAGACTCAGACGAGTCAAAGGGATGTTATGAAGTATTTCTTCAGTCATAGAGTTGTCAGGAAGTAGAATAGTCTAGCAAGTGATATAGTGGAGGCAGGAACCATACATAGCTTTAAGACGAGGTATGATAAAGCTCATGGAGCAGGGAGAGAGAGGACCTAGTAGCGGGCGGTCAGTGAAGAGGCGGGGCCAGGAGCTAAGTCTCGATCCCTACAACCACAATTAGGTGAGTACAATTAGGTGAGTACACACATACAGGGAGGTTCCACAGGGGTCAGTCCTAGGACCGGTGCTGTTTCTGGTATATGTTTACCTGGAGTTTACCTGGGGAGGGTTTCGGGGGTCAACGCCCCCGCGGCTCGGTCTGAAACCAGGCCTATTGGCTGATCAGGGTCTGATCAACCAGTCTGTTACTGCTGGCGGCACGCAAACTGATGTACGAACCACAGCCCTGTTGGTCAGGTACTGACTTTAAGTGCCTGTCCAGTGCCTTCTTGAAGACAGCCAGGGGTCTATTGGTAATCCCATTTATGTATGCTGGGAAGCAGTTGAACAGTCTTGGGCCCCGGCCACTTATTGTGTTGTCTCTCAGTGTACTTGTGGCACCCCTGCTTTTCATTGGGGAAATGTTGCATCTCCTGCCGAGTCTTTTGCTTTCATAGGGAGTGATTTTCGTGTGCAAGTTTGGTACTAATCCCTCTAGGATTTTCCAAGTGTATATTATCATGTATCTCTCTCGCCTGCGCTCCAGAGAATAGAGATCAAGGGCCTTCAACCGTTCCCAGTAATTTAGGTGCTTTATCGTACTTATGTGTGCCGTGAAAGTTTTTTGTACTCTCTCCAGGTCAGCAGTTTTCCCTGCCTTGAAGGGGGCAGTTAGTGTACAGCAGTATTGCAACCTAGAGAGAACAAGCGATTTGAAGAGAATCATCATGGGTTTGGCGTCCCTAGTTTTGAAGGTTCTCATTATCCATCCTATCATTTTTCTACCAGATGCGGTAGATACATTGTTGTGATCTTTGAAGGCGAGATCCTCTGACATTATCACTCCCAGGTCCTTCACATTACTTTTTCGCTCTATTGTATGGTTAGAATTTGTCGTATACCCTGATACATTTTTAATTTCCTCAAGTTTTCCGTATCTGAGTAGTTGAAATTTCTCTTCATTGAACTTCATATTGTTTTGAGTGGCCCATTTGAAGATTTGATTTATGTCCGCTTGGAGTCTTGTGGTGTCTTCGATGGAGGTCACTGTCATGGCAATCCGGGTGTCATCCGCAAAGGAAGACAGGAGCTATGGCTTACATCTCTGTCTATGTCAGATATGAGGATGAGGAATAGAATGGGAGCGAGTACTGTGCCTTGTGGAACAGAGCTTTTCACCGTAGCTGCCTCGGACTTTACTCTGTTTACTATTACTCTTTGTGTTCTATTTGCCAGGAAGATATAGATCCATCTACCAACTTTTCCACCGGAAGGAACAGACTCAGAAGTGTCCTTGTTTGCAGATGATGTGAAGTTAATGAGAAGAATTCAATGGGATGAGGACCAGGCAGAACTATAAAGGCATCATGACAGACTGCAGGCCTGGTTCAGAAACTGGCTCCTGGAGTTCAACCCCACCAAGTGCAAAGTCATGAAGATTGGGGAAGGGCAAAGAAGACTGTAGACGGAGTACAGTCTAGGGGGACAGAGACTACAAACCTCACTTAAGGAAAAAGGATCTTTGAGTGAGTATAACACCGGGCACATGTCCTGAGGCGCACATCAACCAAATAACTGCTACAGCATATGGGCGCCTAACAAACCTAATAACAGCATTCCGACATCTCAATAAGGAATCGTTCAGGACCCTGTACACTGTGTAGCACCAGTTTGGAACCGACATCTAGCCAAGCAAGTAAGGAAATTAGAGAAAGTGCAAAGGTTTTCATCAAGACTAGTTCCGGAGCTAAGGGGTATGTCCTACGAGGAGAGGTTAAGGGAAATCGACCTAACGACACTGGAGGACAGGAGAGATAGGGAGGATATGATAACGATATATAAAATACTGAGAGGAATCGACAAGGTGGACAGAGACAGGATGTTCCAGAGATGGGACACAGCAACAAGGGGTCACAATTGGAAGTTGAAGACTTAGATGAGTCAGAGGGATGTTAGGAAGTATTTCTTCAGTCATAGAGTTGTCAGGAAGTGGAATAGTCTGGAAAGTGATGTAGTGGAGGCAGGACCCATACATAGCTTTAAGATGAGGTATAATAAAGCTCATGGAGCAGGGAGAGAGAGAACCAAGTAGCGACCAGTGAAAAGGCAGAGACAAGAGCTATGAATCGACCCCTGCAACCACAATTAGGTGAGTACACACACACACACACACACACACACACACACACGCACACACATACATACACACACGTGGCATCTGATCTCACACTTGCGGTCAGGAGGGACACACACACACACACACACACACACACACACACACACACACACACACACACACACACACACACACACGGGAGAGAAGAATAGACGTGTGAACACTTGAATATTGTTGACATAAAAGTACATGCGAAGAATAATATCATAAGAGGCGAGGTAACTAGCAGTGTTCCTCAGGGTTCCACACTAGTAGTGTTCCCCAGGGTTCCACATTAGTAGTGTTCTCCCAGGGTTCCACACTAGCAGTGTTCTCCCCAGGGTTCCACACTAGTAGTGTTCCCCAGGGTTCCACACTAGTAGTGTTCTCCCAGGGTTCCACACTAGTAGTGTTCCCCAGGGTTCCACACTAGCAGTGTTCCCCAGGGTTCCACACTAGTAGTGTTCCCCAGGGTTCCACACTAGTAGTGTTCCCCAGGGTTCCACACTAGTAGTGTTCCCCCAGGATCCACACTAGTAGTGTTCCCCAGGGTTCCACACAAGCAGTGTTCCCCAGGTAGTTCCACACAAGCAGGTAGTTCCCACTCAGGGTTCCCCAGCCCCTAGTAGTGTTCTCCCAGGGTTCCACACTAGCAGTGTTCCCCAGGGTTCCACACTAGTAGTGTTCCCCAGGGTTCCACACTAGCAGTGTTAATCAGGGTTCCGCACTAGTAGTGTTCCTCAGGGTTCCACACTAGTAGTGTTCTCCCAGAGTTCCACACTAGTAGTGTTCCCCAGGGTTCCACACTAGTAGTGTTCCCCAGGGTTCCACACTAGTAGTGTTCCCCCAGGATCCACACTAGTAGTGTTCCCCAGGGTTCCACACTAGTAGTGTTTCCCCATTGTTCGACACTAGCAGTGTTCCCCCAGAGGTTCCACATTAGTAGTGTTCCCAAGGTTTCCACACTAGTAGTGTTCCCCCAGGGTTCCACACTAGTAGTGTTCTCTCAGGGTTCCACATTAGTAGTGTTCCCCAGGGTTACACACTAGCAGTGTTCCCCAGGGTTCCACACTAGTACTGTTCCCATAGGGTTCCACACTAGTAGTGTTCCCCAGGGTTCCACATTAGTAGTGTTCCCCAGGGTTCCACACAAGTAATGTTCCCCAAGGGTATCACACTAGTAGTGTTCCACCAGGGTTCCACACTAGTAGTGTTTACTCAGGGTTCCACACTAGTAGTGTTCCCCAGGGTTCCACACAAGCAGTGTTCCCCAGGGTTCCACACTAGTAGTGTTCCCCCAGGGTTCAACACTAGCAGTGTTCCCCAGGGTTCCACACTAGCAGTGTTCCCAAGGGCTCCACACTAGTAGTGTTCCCCCAGGGTTCCACACTAGTAGTGTTCCCCCAGGGTTCAACACTAGCAGTGTTCCCCAGGGTTCCACACTAGCAGTGTTCCCCAGGGCTCCACACTAGTAGTGTTCCCCCAGGGTTCCACACTAGTAGTGTTCCCCCAGGGTTCCACACAAGCAGTGTTTCCCAGGGTTTCACATTAGTAGTGTTCCCCAGGGCTCCACACTAGCAGTGTTCCCAGGGCTCCACACTAACCTGTTCCCCCAGGGCTCCACACTTCCCCATGAATTAAAAATATCTAGACTACAGCAACCAATAACGAGACAGTCTCGTTAACCATCCACCAACGAGTCAGCCTCGTTAACCATCCACCAACGAGTCAGCCTCGTTAACCATCCACCAACCAGTCAGCCTCGTTAACCAGATACCAACTAGTCAGCCTCGTTAACCAGCCACCAACGAGTCAGCCTCATTAACCATCCACCAACCAGTCAGGCTCGTTAACCAGCCACCAACCAGTCAGCCTCGTTAACCAACCACCAACGAGTCAGCCTGGTTATAAACGTTCGTTTATCTACAACACACCTGCTCTCTTGTTGTAAGAGTCGACATTTTATTTGTAAACTTGCAACTGTTGCAGCCCCATGTTGCAACACCCCAACTCCCCAACGCACAAATGTAACAGAGGAGGGGAAGGGGTGGAAAGAGGTGGGGAGAGGCGAAAGAAATTGATAAGGGTGATGAATGATGTGTTATAGAAGAGGGATGGATAGGGTAAAAATGAATGAAGGGAGTGGGGAGGAGCGGGGAGCGGTGGGGAGCGGCGGGGAGCGGCGGGGAGCGGCGGGGAGGGGTGATAAAAATTATTCTGACAACACGCAGCCAAACAAGTGTTCCTGGAGGAAGAGCTGAAAATAGCGTGGTTGTTGGTACTGTATACCGTATTCTCCGCCATATAAGGCGCACGACAGAAGTATCATCAAGGTAAATCAGTAATCGTATTCAAGGGTTAATCACCCTCTCTTACCTTACTCCAAAGCGTAACCCAAAGGCTACCCTTGACCTTGAGCATATAAGGCGCAGGCTGATTTTCCAAGGTTTTTTTTTTTTTTTTGGGGGAAGGCGCCTTCTATGTCGGAAAATACGATATTTTGTGTATACTTTCCTACTTTAAAATCTGATCTACGTTGCGATGTCATTATTTTTATTTGCGGAATTTAGAGTTTCTTTGCAAAAGTCAAATATTTTGTAAAAGCTTTTTATGTTGTGGAAGTCAATTTCTAATATGCAAGTCTCTGTGACACAAGTCCTATGTCCACTACGCAAGTTTTATGTCCACTACACAAGTCCTATGTCCACTACACAAGTCCTATGTCCACTACACAAGTCCTATGTCCACTACGCAAGTTTTATGTCCACTACACAAGTCCTATGTCCACTACACAAGTCCTATGTCCACTACACAAGTCCTATGTCCACTACACAAATCCTGTCCACTACACAAGTCCTATGTTCACTACACAAATCCTATGTACACTACACAAGTCCTATGTCCACTACACAAATCTTATGTCCACTACACAAGTCCCATGTCCACTACACAAGTCCTATGTTCATTACACAAGTCCTATGCTCACTACACAAATCCTATGTCCACTACACAAGTCCTATGCTCACTACACAAATCCTATGTCCACTACACAAGTCCCATGTCCACTACACAAGTCCTATGTTCACTACACAAATCCTATGTCCACTACACAAGTCCTATGTCCACTACACAAGTCCTATGTTCACTACACAAGTCCTATGTCCACTACACAAGTCCCATGTCCACTACACAAGTCCTATGTCCACTACACAAATCCTATGTCCACTACACAAGTCCTATGCTCACTACACAAATCCTATGTCCACTACACAAGTCCTATGTTCACTACACAAATCCTATTCACTACAAGTCCTATGTCACTACACAAGTCCATGTCCACTACACAAGTCCTATGTTCACTACACAAATCTATGTCCACTACAAGTCCTATGTCACTACACAATCCTATGTCCACTACACAAGTCCTATGTTCACTACACAAATCCTATGTCCACTACACAAGTCCTATGTTCACTACACAAGTCCTATGTCCACTACACAAGTCCCATGTCCACTACACAAGTCCTATGTCCACTACACAAATCCTATGTCCACTCACAAGTCCTATGTCACTACACAAATCCTATGTCCACTACACAAGTCCTATGTTCACTACACAAATCCTATGTCCACTACACAAGTCTATGTTCACTACACAAGTCCCATGTCCACTACACAAGTCCTATGTTACTACACAAATCCTATGTCCACTACACAAGTCCTATGTCCACTACACAAATCCTATGTCCACTCACAAGTCCATGTTCACTACACAAATCCTATGTCCACTACACAAGTCCTATGTTCACTACACAAGTCCTATGTCCACTACACAAGTCCTATGTCCACTACACAAATCCATGTCACTACACAAGTCCTATGTCACTACAAAATCCTATGTCCACTACACAAGTCCTATGTTCACTACACAAATCCTATGTCCACTACACAGGTCCTATGTTCACTACACAAGTCCCATGTCCACTACACAAGTCCTATGTTCACTACACAAATCCTATGTCCACTACACAAGTCCTATGTCCACTACACAAATCCTATGTCCACTACACAAGTCCTATGCTCACTACACAAATCCTATGTCCACTACACAAGTCCTATGTCACTCACAAATCTATGTCACTACACAAGTCCTATGTTCACTACACAAATCCTATGTCCACTACACAAGTCCTATGTTCACTACACAAGTCCTATGTCCACTACACAAATCCTATGTCCACTACACAAGTCCTATGTTCACTACACAAATCCTATGTCCACTACACAAGTCCTATGCTCACTACACAAATCCTATGTCCACTACACAAGTCCTATGTCCACTACACAAATCCTATGTCCACTACACAAGTCCTATGTTCACTACACAAATCCTATGTCCACTACACAAGTCCTATGTCCACTACACAAATCCTATGTCCACTACACAAGTCCTATGTTCACTACACAAATCCTATGTCCACTACACAAGTCCTATGTTCACTACACAAATCCTATGTCCACTACACAAGTCCTATGTTCACTACACAAATCCTATGTCCACTACACAAGTCCTATGTTCACTACACAAGTCCTATGTTCACTACACAAATCCTATGTTCACTACACAAGTCCTATGTTCACTACACAAATCCTATGTCCACTACACAAGTCCTATGTTCACTACACAAGTCCTATGTTCACTACACAAATCCTATGTCCACTACACAAGTCCTATGTTCACTACACAAGTCCTATGTTCACTACACAAATCCTACGTCCACTACACAAGTCCTATGTTCACTACACAAGTCCTATGTTCACTACACAAATCCTACGTCCACTACACAAGTCCTATGTTCACTACACAAGTCCTATGTTCACTACACAAGTCCTATGTTCACTACACAAGTCCTATGTTCACTACACAAGTCCTATGTTCACTACACAAGTCCTATGTTCACTACACAAGTCCTATGTTCACTACACAAGTCCTATGTTCACTACACAAGTCCTATGTTCACTACACAAGTCCTATGTTCACTACACAAGTCCTATGTCCACTACACAAGTCCTATGTTCACTACACAAGTCCTATGTTCACTACACAAATCCTACGTCCACTACACAAGTCCTATGTCCACTACACAAGTCCTATGTTCACTACACAAGTCCTATGTTCACTACACAAATCCTACGTCCACTACACAAGTCCTATGTCCACTACACAAGTCCTATGTTCACTACACAAGTCCTATGTTCACTACACAAATCCTATGTACACTACACAAGTCCTATGTTCACTACACAAGTCCTATGTTCACTACACAAGTCCTATGTTCACTACACAAATCCTATGTCCACTACACAAATCCTATGTCCACTACACAAGTCCTATGTTCACTACACAAGTCCTATGTTCACTACACAAATCCTATGTACACTACACAAATCCTATGTCCACTACACAAATCCTATGTCCACTACACAAGTCCTATGTTCACTACACAAGTCCTATGTCCACTACACAAATCCTATGTCCACTACACAAATCCTATGTCCACTACACAAGTCCTATGTTCACTACACAAATCCTATGTACACTACACAAGTCCTATGTTCACTACACAAGTCCTATGTTCACTACACAAGTCCTATGTTCACTACACAAATCCTATGTCCACTACACAAGTCCTATGTCCACTACACAAATCCTATGTCCACTACACAAATCCTATGTCCACTACACAAGTCCTATGTTCACTACACAAATCCTATGTCCACTACACAAGTCCTATGTTCACTACACAAATCCTATGTCCACTACACAAGTCCTATGTTCACTACACAAGTCCTATGTTCACTACACAAGTCCTATGTTCACTACACAAGTCCTATGTTCACTACACAAGTCCTATGTTCACTACACAAATCCTATGTCCACTACACAAGTCCTATGTCCACTACACAAATCCTATGTCCACTACACAAGTCCTATGTTCACTACACAAATCCTATGTCCACTACACAAGTCCTATGTTCACTACACAAATCCTATGTCCACTACACAAGTCCTATGTTCACTACACAAATCCTATGTCCACTACACAAGTCAGGCCTCTATGATATAATCTTATCTACACTACCTAAGTCTCATGTGTCTTATTATTATTATTATTATTATTATTATTAATATTATTATTATTATTATTGTTGTTGTTGTTGTTGTTTATCTACTTGCTTGGGAAGGCGTAACTATTCCCTGATGTTCATCTAAGTTTTATTTTTATATAAATATTTTTTAATATTTTTTTCTGAGTCTATTATCAGTTCTTGTTATATATGGGATTTAATTAAACACATATCTTTAGTTCCATTTTATTTGACCATAGATTTTTTTTTTATCCAATATAAATGTCAAGATTGTTTACATCAGTCAGTCGCATTTTTTATTTGACCATTGATTTTTTTTTTCATCCAATATGAATGTCAAGATTGTTTACATCAGTCAGTCGCATTTTTTATTTGACCATTGATTTTTTTTTTCATCCAATATGAATGTCAAGATTGTTTACATCAGTCAGTCGCATTTTTTATTTGACCATTGATTTTTTTTTTTCATCCAATATGAATGTCAAGATTGTTTACATCAGTCAGTCGGTCAGTTCCCATTTTTATCCTTTCCTCTTTACAATGCCAGTTATTCCATAACGTCAGTCATATTTCTCTGTTGGGAAATATTTTTTTTTTCTACTCGGAGTGTAAAACGCTCGTAGAAGGTCAACTGTTTTTAATACACGACATTTCCCCCTCAATAGCGCTCTAGTAGTCACATAAATTTAGGTCGAAATGTCGTATAATGACCAGTTTTCCCATGTTAAACGTGGCTAAAGCTCTCGGTTCAAATGCTGAGTGTCCGGGTTCGATTCCCAGCGAGGGTTGAAACATTGGGCGTGTTTCCTTACACCGGTTGTCTATGTTCACCCATAAGTAAAATGGGTACCCGGGTGTTAGTCGACTGGTGTGGGTCGCATCTTGGGACAAAAATTGACCTAATTTTCCCGAAATGCTCTGCATAACAAGCGGCTTTCTATATACATAGTAGTATGTCATTGATGTCAGCTATGCCTGTATACCTTGTACATGTACTTGTAGAAATAAAGACATTATTATTATTATTATTATTATTCTACACTTGATGGTTCTTCTTCAACCTTCTTAAGTTTGGTGAGGTGCAAAGCATAATACAATCATTGTAGGTAGTAGTAGTAGTAGTAGTAGTAGTAGCTGTGTGATGGTTCTTCTTCAACCTTCTTAAGTTTGTTTTCGTTTAGCTTGCAGAGCTCACCGGTTCAGGGGTCGTTTTTGCAATGTTCTGTCTCCCTTATGCATGGTCGTCGTTTCCGTGGTCGTGGTGATTATCGTTGTTGTCATATTGCGAATTTTTGTGACGAATGTTTTTGCAGTGATTAACTCCTTCGCTGTTATATAACTGTAAGTGGTTCGTTGCAGAAGTTGGTAAACTTTGAGGAATACAATGAAGGATAAAATAAGTAAAAATGCTTATTTGAATTTGACGGTACGAGAAATAAATGTTTGGAGATCCTGGCATCACAACAACAAAAAACTGATGATATGTCACAGTCGCAGTAGAAAATATATATAAAAATATAGAATTCTCAGTGATATTTTATACAGGTAAAGAAGTTGGCAATTTTTTTATTCAATATATTATAAACGATTAATAATCTATATGGGAATCCAAATATCAAGAGGTACTCCATTGACGCCGTACTGCATGTTCTTCATCATCTCTGCATGACTCTCTGACATTCGAGATCCGCTAGGGTTTGGAACCTTTGGAATTGGCTGCGAGACTTCGTACATTGGCTTGAAATCACTTTCCGATTCGTTGCCCGGTCGAAAACGTGGATTATCTCCTTCCGAAGACCCGGGAGATTTGGATATGCTCTGAAGAAGGAAGTTCTTAAAGTGGGTTCTGCTTCCTGTTGGAGATGTGAGGTTGACTACTCGATCTGGATGAGGAAGATGAACTCTTGGATTTCTGGTTTGACTGGAGTAAGTCGAAGGCTTGTTATTGGATGCTGGGGATGGTAATGGAGGCGAGGGGGTCTTCCTTGTCTCATGGTGTTTTGGTCGGCGAGGTGGCGGTCGGTAAGATAAAAGACCAAAAGAATTATAGCGCGGAGGTGGAGTATACTGCTCAATGGAAGGAAAAGACGGTGGAGAAGGAGGTCCTGTGACATGACCTGTTGGTCTAGACTGATGAGGATGTATAGTCGATAACTTCAAATGCTGGAAACTTTGCGATGGCTCAGGTGTCTGACTACCCACAAGACCTCCACCACTCTGAGATGACTGGAAACACTTATCATTTTCTTTTGTTTCATTGCATAAGAGGCTTTCTTGAAGTGACTTTTTATTTCCATCATGTTTATGTACTTGAATTTCTTTATTTTCTTTATTTCTGTCGTTGTCGAAATTAGCAGGTGGAGGTTTAAGGTGATACTCTGGAGGTCTCATGGGTAACTGATGAGGCCGACTTAGTTGAGAGATTTTTCTTGTTTCAGCTGCTGAATCCTGACCATAAATGCTTGCCAGAGTATTGCCAAAACTGGAGCTCGCGAGAGTGTTTACCAGCTTGCGATTATCATGATAGTCTTGGGGTCTTGAGAGTCGTTTTCCATTTCTGAATCTAGAGTGAGGTCTTCTGTTTCCTTCACCTTTCAAGGGTCTCTTGATATCTTGATACAAAATGGGAATCCTGCTCATGTGGTTGCCTTGAGGCCTTCTGCTCTCAACATTAACGCGAACTGCCCTGTTATCTTGGACAAAAGGAAGATGTTGAACATGGTGAACAGTGTGTCTACCATTAGCTAAATTAGCAACAGCATTTGTGCTTTTGTTGTCAGAATTTTGTAGATAAGTTTTACTTGTGTGTGATGGTCTTCTAGCAGTAGGTGTGTCAACATACCCCAGAGACTGTCCAGTGCCTTCTTTTATTGAATCGTGGAGAGGCTGAGCAGGTCTTTCCTTTACTTCAAAGAAACTCACAAAATTTTTAGACTGAGAATCTTTGATTTTGCCTCTGTTTAAAAGGTTGTAATATGGATGAGTTGGAAGTAGCTGGGGAGGAGAATTAAGAGGAGGAGGAGGAAAGGGATGGAAAGAAAGACTAGGAGGAGGAGGAGGAGGAGGAAGAAGAAGCGCAGGTAGAGGATATGAGGCTGGAGCGTCGGGAGATGTCAAAACAAGCGGCTGTGTTGTTTGGGGCGTCAAATGCAGCAAAGGTTTCGGAAGAGATGCTTGATTACTGACTGGTGTTGGTGAAGCAGCTTCTTGTACGTAGGATGCTGAGGTTTCAGTGTCGGAGTCTCCTTTATCAAGAAATGCATTGAATGCCACTTCACTTTTTGACAAATTTGCTTGAGATGTTTTCTGAAAATCGAAATGATAAAAATCTAGCGAAGGCTGCTCCTTGTGACTCAGTATATCCTTAAAGCAGGAGACAAGTGTCTCCGGAGACTTAAATGTGTTGCTTACAGCAGATTTATCTTTATTTACTGGGTTATACGGTGCATCATTTAAGTGCAGTGGCAATAAATAAGGAGTTGGGTGTGCAAGAATCACCTTGGAAGGAGACGTTGAAGGTAGAACTAGAGTTGGAGTAACAGACGACGATGGAAATTTCGTTGACTGATAAAAGGGAAATGGCGTAGGTGTAATAACTGATACCGGGATCGATGCCGCCGACAACTGCACATCCTCAGGTGCTTGATCTAGAAAGGATTCTCGGGAGGTAACGAGCAGAGAGTGAGGAGTGGATTGATTAAGAAAAGAATTAGAATATTTAGGAGATAGTCTGAATCCAAAGACTAGTGAAGGCGACGACGAAAAAGATTGCAGTGGTGTTTCATATTGTGGTACAGTATGCTGCCTATGGTTACCTTTAGTTTGTGGACTTCTGTAATTCTGATGAGAGGTAAATTGATTGTCTATATGGGAAGCATCTTGTTTCTGGAAATCTCCATTCCAGCTCTGATCTTCGTCAGTCTGTTCATTGTTCTCGTCTTCGAAGCCTCCGCTAAGCGAACCATTGGAACGAATCTGTTCGGATTCGGACTCAGAGGAGGTCTTAGTCTCGAGCTGTTCCGCAAAGAATCGTTCGAAAGACTCAAAGAATGAATCCTCATCGTGGCTTGGGAAATGTCGCCCCTCACTATCGTTCTCCCCCGTGGGTTCGACACCCGGCCACACAAACCCTTCCACATTCTCTCTTTGCACTGAAACACTATTCCCAAGATTCCTCGTCTTTTCAGTACCAACATCGGAGTCAGTAATTTGTCTTTTTAAATAGTGTTCGACATCCTGGTTGTCTTCCTTCTTCACCGAGACTCTGTCCTCCTGCTCTGAAGTCTTGAAGATATCGCTCTTCATGTGTTCTTCGTCAGCACCCTGAGGTTTCTCCTCAGGTAAGTGGGACTCGGGGGATGGATCAGAGGTGAGGTACTGACGGGTAGAAGACAAGCTAGCCATGTACTGTCTACCTGTAAATATAATAGATTTGTTAAATTTTTTGCTGACATTTTGGTGTTTATATAAGTACGTTCGCGAACTATCCACCAGGCCATTAAACATGATAAATAATAATAATAATAATAATAAATAGGACCCAGTACATGTGTCCCATTGCTGCTTACCATAACTTCCATGTCCTTTTCGCATTTTGTACTGCTAAGTTCTACATTATTAACATTATTAAACTGATAGGTGCTAGGGTTATGAACATTCCCGAGCTTTAGAACTTTGCATTTATCTACATTGAACTGCATCTGCCATTTTTCTGACCAGGAATTGAGTTTGTCTAAATCCTCCTGAAGTTCCGTGACATCTACGTCTGAATCGATTATTCTACCTATCTTTGTGTCATCAGCGAATTTGCTTATATGTTTTCACCCGTCTCGGGGATCGAACCACGGAGGTGAGTGCGTTACCAACCGAGCCCAGAGACACTTTCTCCCCTCCTCTGTACTAACAATAGCTTTTCACGAGATTCATCAGTGCGTTTAAGCTAACTGGCACAAATGATAACCTTTACAATAAGGAAAATTTTAGGATGAGAAAAACTTGATAGGATGTCGGCAGTAATAACTATATATATATATATATATATATATATATATATATATATATATATATATATATATATATATATATATATATATATATATATATATATATATTAGCCTCGCCTGTCAATTATATTCGCCGAAGTGAAATTTACGATCCACCTGTCATGTGTATAATCATAAACGCTTTGTTCCGAGCTTTGTTCTGCCGTCAGCGTTAAGCCTTGACTTACAGTCATGTCTGAAATGCAGCTATGCATTTCAGTTGTGTTGACTGACGCTAAGTCACTTCTTTCTTCCTCTCTTTGTCCCGTCTCTGTCCTCCCTAAGTAAGTTTTTTTCAGGTACAGGAACACATAAATAGTTACATAAATTATCATATATATCAGCATATGTGTAGATAACCCAAGAAAGTCAGACTGACTTATTTCCATTGGGGTCTTTGTGATAACTTATATACTGGCTCTCTCACCTTTGTGTATTATAACTTATAATGGTTATGATTATAGCCATGATTTTTAAAGGGGTGGAGGGGTAAGCCAGCGGAAGTCCTCGGTCAGATGACCAAAAGCTCCAGCTGTGGGTCATCACTTGACTAAGACCCGCCTCAGGAAATGATTGTTCTGTTTCCTGACAAACATTATTTGTGTGTTAATGTGACTTGTTAATGGTCCGAGACAGACCGAAACGTCGTCATAAGCTCATCTCTCTGTGTGGGTCATTTGAGTTTCTTGTGCCTAGGGGTAGGGGCCTCTTCTCCCCACTGGGTGACATTCACCCCCACTGGGTGCCAACCTCCCCACAGGGTACTGGCTTCACCAAAAACCCGGCATCTCTTTCACTATAAATGGTGGGAATAATTTCCCTTTAATCTAAATTTGGTGTCGTGGTCGACGCCGCGGGGTTCAATACGGACATAGGATTTAGTTTTCACTGTTTTCTGATTGTGATTTATGCAATATGAGTGGACTACTGTATTCTCCCAGAACATCCAACACCCATACTGTACTCTCCCAGAGTACATCCACTACCATTCTGTACTGTCCCAGAGCACTACGACACTCATCCTGTACTCTCCCATAGCACCGACTCCCATAACTGGAGAGGGCTTCGGGGGTCAACACCACCGCGGCTCGGTCTGTGACCAGGCCTCGTGGTGGATCAGGGTCTGATCAACCAGGCTGTTACTGCTGGCCGCACGCAAACTGACGTACGAGCCACAGCCCGGTTGGTCAGGTACTGACTTTAGGTGCCTGTCCAATGCCTTCTTGAAGACAGTCATGGGTCTATTTGTAATCCCACTTATGTATGCTGGTAGACAGTTGAACAGTCTTGGGCCCCCGGACACGTATTGTGTTGTCTCTCAGTGTACTCGTGGCGCCCCTGCTTTTCATTGGGGGAATGTTGCATCTCCTGCCGAGTCTTTTGCTTTCATAGGGAGTGATTTTTGTGTGTAAGTTTGGTGCTAATCCCTCTAGGATTTTCCAAGTGTATATTATCATGTATCTCTCGTCTGCGTTCCAGAGAATACAAATCAAGGGACTTCAACTGTTCCCAGTAATTCAGGTGTCTTATCGTACTTATGTGTGCCGTGAAAGTTCTTTGTACACTCTCCAGGTCAGCAATTTCGCCTGCCTTGAAGGGGGCAGTTAATCCCTGTTTTGTGGTTGTAATTTATGCTATATTAGTGAGATAGTTTTCACTGTTTTGTGATTGTGATTTATGCAATACTAGTGAATTAGTCACGAAAGTAGCATGGTGGTGATGACGGTGCAAAATTGATAATGTTAGAAAAGTTATATTTTGGAAGCGCTGAGTAACTAAATTGTTACGGTGTTTTGTAAATCAGATGTCATCAGACAATTTTAAATGTTATACTTTCTCCACTACCTATGTTAGACCTCCTCCACTTCCTGTGTTAGACCTCCTCCACTTCCTGTGTTAGACCTCCTCCACTTCCTGTGTTAGACCTCCTCCACTACCTGTGTTAGACCTCCACTACCTGTGTTAGACCTCCTCCACTACCTGTGTTAGACCTCCTCCACTACCTGTGTTAGACCTCCTCCACTACCTGTGTTAGACCTCCTCCACTACCTGTGTTAGACCTCCTCCACTTCCTGTGTTAGACCTCCACTACCTGTGTTAGACCTAGTCCACTACCTGTGTTAGACCTCCTCCACTTCCTGTGTTAGACCTCCTCCACTACCTGTGTTAGATCTTCTCCACTACCTGTGTTAGACCTCCTCCACTACCTGTGTTAGATCTTCTCCACTACTTGTGTTATCCTCCTCCACTACCTGTGTTAGACCTCCTCCACTACCTGTGTTAGATCTTCTCCACTACTTGTGTTATCCTCCTCCACTACCTGTATTATGCCTCCTCCACTACCTGTGTTAGACCTCCTCCACTACCTGTGTTAGACCTCCTCCACTACCTCTGTTAGATCTTCTCCACTACTTGTGTTATCCTCCTCCACTACCTGTATTATGCCTCCTCGACTACCTGTGTTATACCTCCTCCACTACCTGTTATACCTCCTCCACTACATGTGTTATACCTCCTCCACTACTTGTGTTATACCTCCTCCACTACCTGTGTTATACCTCCACTACCTGTGTTAGACCTCTTCCACTACCTGTTATACCTCCTCCACTACCTGTGTTATACCTCCACTACCTGTTAGACCTCCTCTTCCACTACCTGTTATACCTCCTCCACTACCTGTGTATACCTCCACTACTGTTAACCTCCTCCACTACCTGTTATACCTCATCCACTACCTGTGTTATACCTCCTGCACTACCTGTGTTATACCTCCTCCACTACCTGTGTTATACCTCCTCCACTACCTGTGTTATACCTCCTCCACTACCTGTGTTATACCTCCTCCACTACCTGTGTTATACCTCCTCCACTACCTGTGTTATACCTCCTCCACTACCTGTGTTATACCTCCTCCACTACCTGTGTTATACCTCCTCCACTATCTGTGTTATACCTCCTCCACTACCTGTGTTAGACCTCCTCCACTACATGTGTTATACCTCCTCCACTACCTGTGTTATACCTCCTCCACTACCTGTGTTATACCTCCTCCACTACCTGTGTTAGACCTCTTCCACTACCTGTGTTATACCTCCTCCACTACCTGTGTTAGACCTCTTCCACTACCTGTTATACCTCCTCCACTACCTGTGTTATACCTCTTCCACTACCTGTGTTATACCCATACCTGTTTAGTGCTTCTTTCTGATTATAAAAAGTACAATGTTTTAGTTTTACTGACCTGTTTGAATTTCCTTCAGTGGAGACGTTTGTATTTCATCTTGGTCAGATCTTGAGAGATTTTCCTGAGCACTTGCATTAAATTTTAAAAAATTGAAGTCATCACGAGGCTGGTGTTCATGTCCACTAGTCACCCATGGAGTAGTGAGGTTATTCAGGTCTTTTATAGGTTGTTTGTACCTATTTTCTTTATTGCGTTGTTTTGGTTCAGTAAAATCGATGGCTTCATTAATAATTTTCACTGAACTTTCACTATTTGGTGTGGAGGAGAAAGTCTTATAGAAATTAGGGCCTATATTATCTACGCTACTCTTCGTGATAACAGACCAGTTTTCAGCACTGTGTGTTGATAATGGCACCATCACGGTTTCGTTCCACTTCCCTTCAGTGCTGATGCGTGCCACGCTCGAATGTATTACGTGCACACCACCCGAGTCCCGCATGGCTAGAGCCGGAGTCACTATAGCATCCGAGCTTCCTTTCTCAACCTGCTTCCTTGTCGAATCTGTTGTGGTAACTCTGTTTTCTTTTGACATAGCTGACACAAATACGCTTTTTTGAGTGCTTGTCAAAATAGAGGGTTGAGCACTGCTAGCACTGTCTGTCTGGGCGTTTATTTGTCCAGATCCGCCACTGATATCTAGTTGATCCAGGTGACTAGTGCAATTGTGAATATTTTTATTCCGTTTTCTAGGGCGGAACTGCAAGGCAGAATCAGCGGGTGTGTGTTGGGCCCTACGCGGAGCGGTACTCTGGGTGTTGGCTTGGTGACTGTCTGTAATCCAATGATTTTCAACTCTGCCTCCCCACCCTCCAAGGCTTCTTGCCTCCCAAGAAACGCTTCCTTGCTTCAAATTCTCGTCATCAAGGACATGAGCTGCATCAAGTACGGCTGGAAAATGTTTTCCGTCTTTTCCATCCCTGTTGTAAATATGAATTTTCTCTCCATTTTGTTCTGGTTCATCCATTAATTGTTCCTCTTTGATCTTTAAAATGTTCCTACTCTTCATCAGATGAGAGTTTTCCGGGGAATTTATCCGTGAATAGTCTCTCTCGGAGGAGTGGCTATGTTGTGCATCTGACTTTTGAGAATCAGTCGAGGAATTTGCCCTTGTATCACTCCTGAAGGTCTTGTTTCTGCGCCGCACAAGAGGCAACTCTAACCTGCTTGTTCCTGGAACGGAGAGAGATTGTCTTTCCTTCTCCTGGTAGGGTGAGAATAAGTGTTTTCTTTTTCTTCCTTCTTCGTCTGCCCTAGTGCTGGGTTGCATTCGACTTACATTCTTAGAACCTGCTTGGCGACTTGCGCCACTTCGACGACCGCTCGACTTCGAAAAGCCCCACGAGCCGTCGAAACCGGTATAATTTCTTGAATGGAGACCCTGGGTTCTCGCATGGGGGTTCAGGACACCTGCTATCATCGACGACCCGTCTCGCCGATCCCTGTGTGGAGGAAGTTCAGAAGAGAGACGTCTGGTGTGCTCCCAGACATCTACATCTGTTGTAGCCTCTACTCTCAGTAGCTGAACCGTAAAGACAGTAGCTGCGAACACCTGCGGGGGAAAGTGCTAATGCAGTTATCGTGTGTATAAACCACAACATAAACAAACATTCGTTTATTAAACTTAAGAGTTTTTTTTATGCATGATCTACATTTTATTTTTATGAGTGCATAATATTATGAAGCCGATAATGAAATATTTACTAAAAGATGAGGTTTTCGAAGTTATCCATCATTCACTCCCCCCCCCCATTCTTCACCACACAATAACCCTTCAACATTCAAATTCAAATTTTATTTATTTTTTGCAGTATACAGATAATGTAGTTAATATGCAATAAAATATTGTTAGACACAAAAGAAAGCCACTAGTATGCAATGCATTTCGGACGTAGGCTAGTTGAATTTTCATGCATGATTATCCATGTAACACTTCAGGTGGACGGGGATGTCTTGATGCTAGTGATGGGCTCTTGATTATAAGACGGATTTAGAGCTTATCAATTATTATAATAATATCCATAAGGCAGATACAAATGGTATTTTTGGGGTTGTTTCCTCACCACCACAGCAGTGTGGTGGTGAGGAAAGTTAGTTTGGAGGTGTAAGAGAGGTTGTACGAAAGGGAGGGAAGTAATGGAGGTCGGTGTTGTAGTACTGTCTGTGTATGTAGTTGCAGGGGTCATATCTCAGCTCCTGGCCCCGCCTCTTCGTTAGCCGCTGCTGGATTTACTCTCCTGGCGTCGAGAACACCCTATCATACCTCTTAAAGCTATATATGGATCCTGCTTCTTCCACTCTATGCAATTCATAATAATCTTAATTTCTACAAGTACACGTACAACGTACACAGACCATAGGTGACATCAGTGACATACTATATAGAAAGCACCTTGTTATGCAGACCATTTCGAGCAAATTAGGTCAATTTTGTCCCCAGGATGTGACCCACACCAGTCGACTAACACCCAGGTACCTATTTTACTGATAGGTGAACAGAGACAGCAGGTGTCTTAAGGAAACACGTCCTAATGTTTCCACCAGTACGAGGGATCGAACCACGGACCTCAATGTGTGAGCCGAGCTGCCAGTCGAAGGTTACTAAGCGCTTTAAAAACCTTAAGTGTGAATATCACGTTAGAGTACACTTTTTTTTTTTATTAAAAACACACACATAAAGTCAGATAGCTGTCATTCAGATATGCATAAACCAAAATATTGAGACGTACCTTCATGGTGGCCATGGTTGGTATATCACTCGTCTAGTACTGATGTATGAGTACACCCACTTTCTGTGGTATATCTACTGCATGGTACCTCCAGTATACCTGGTACATCCACTGTGGTACATCCAGAGGTGCCTGGTACACTGCTTCACCCACTGTGCTAAATATACCCAATGTGCCTAGCACACTCCACCTAGTACACCCACTGTGGTACACCCAGTGTGCGTGTGATGGTGATCCAGCCAGAGGGTTGTTATATACGCGCTGGGATCACCCTCTCTTCCTGTGGGAGAGTACAGCTTGCAGTCACTCTCCAGTCTTCCTCTTTCCCTTACTTCTGCTTTATTATACCACACCAGCAGTCTCCCAGCAAAGCGATCATTGTCTCGTAAATGTTTACTACTACTACTACCACTACTACTGTTACCGCTACCACTATTACTACTACTACTACCACATCTACTATTACTACTATCCAAATCGACCATTCAGTATCAGCCATGCCAGAAGACTACAGGCGTCATACTTCAAATTAAAAAAAGAATTCTAGGGGAAGGAAGCGCTAAACGAAAAGGGGTCACACTGCGCCTGGGGAATGAGCACTATTCATGTTTGACCCAAGGAAGGACAAGTACAGTGCCTTCGATCAGGTTCTGCCCCCTCACCGACATTAAGGTACCTCACCTAAGGGGTCGTACATCAATGACCTTCCTAACTGCAACAATCCCACCCATTGTTATTATATATGTATGTATACGTATATGAAAATACCTTGTAGGTAGCCTACAAGATCACGCGATTCCTGTCTTGAGGTAGGATGGGCTTAGCCTGGTTGAGTATCATGTATGCCATTGTTTGACATTTTTGTAACTTCCAGTATTTTGTTCCACTGTGTAGTGACGGCAGTTATTGAGACTTCTAGGAACCGTCGGCGTCTACGGTTAAGCCTCACTAACTGCTGTCACCACAGGTATGGTAAGATTGTGGACAGTGGAGTCAGAGTGGACATGCTGTGGATTCCATCTCACATTGGTCTCCAGATGTATGATAGAACTGATGAATTGGCTAAGCTGTAAGCTTTCAAAGAGGGAGTAGATTACAATCTTGGGTTGTCAGCAGTTTGAGAACAATAATACGAAAAGAACTTCAATTGAACTTTATTGACTTAAGACTCAGGGAGACTGACACCAATCAGTCCATCTATCATCATTCTATCATGCAAGAGGAGCCACATGTCTATGGTGCATCCAACAAAATAAGCACTCTTGGATGTCACTACTGCCCGCCTCCGGCTGGGTTACAAGTATATTTGGCAGGTTAAATCACCACCACCAGATGTAGACCAAACGAAATGTAAACTTTGCCAGATGGACTATTGTCACACCCTACGTCATTATGTACTGGAGTGCGATGAAATTAATGAATTCAGAGACAACTCACTCGGTAATGTTCAAGATATGTTAAAGTATTTTATCCACAGTGGTATATTACAGACCATTCTGGAAAAATACCCTGACTTTGCTCCCTGTAAATAAAGCATTACCACGTGTGTGTGTGCGTGCTTGTGTGTATGTGTTTGTAAGCTCGTGTGTGTGTGTCTGCGTGCACCCTCGTGTGTGTGCGCGTGCGCTCGTGTGGGTGTGACCCACTTAATATTTGTACTTATAACTCATTACAATTGTGACCAGGTGTGGACGTGTCAGTGGCTCATTACTTTGTTCATGATTGTAACCATGTATAGGAGTGTAGATGGTTCATTACCTTTGTAACTTGCCATGATTGTGACCAGATCTACTTGGAGTTCATTACCTTTGTAACTAGTTCAGCTATCATAACTTTGGGGTCCAGTCCCTGGACCCATTATGAACCTCTGTAATCTTTTGACTACCGCCCACAGGATGGGTATGGGGTGCATAATAAAGATATTAAACTAACTAACAGCACCGTGGAACAAAATACTGGAAATTACAAAATGTCAAACACACATGCATGAGGTTCAAAGTCTAAGCCCAACCTATCTCAAAATACACGAATCACGTGGCCTCGTGGGCTACCTGACGCTATTTCAAAACAGCATTAAAATAGTGTTTCACACCTTACTAGATACTATTATTCTCAACCTATCTATGTCAGAAGTGATCAAGGTCCTAAAATGTTTTATAATATGGCCTGGTGTTTGTTGGTATTAATTAACATGGTTTATACCACAAATATTCAGCACTCATCAAAAGATGTCATCAGATTAATATTTGACGTGTTGTCATCGCTGTGTGATCCAAGAAAGGTGTCTGCATATTGACATTCCTGACAGCTACCTCAGTGGTCTGTGAAAGGCAACCTGGTATCCCATAAGATCAGCTTTTTAGGTCTAGCCATTCAGAGGAAGCTTTCAGAATTATTACAAGGAAATCAGATCTGGAAATGGTCTACATAACATTGGCCAGCGGGCATTTGCACATGCTAATAAGCTACCGTAGTTGCGGGAACCTTTCCCTTTGTCAAGTGTTCTTATTTCTTTCTCAGTGCCATCCGCAATTGATTCTCAGTGCCTCAATTTGGAAATTTACACTTTTTCCTTATTTCAGCAGACCAGGGTTGAACATTTATAGCCAATCGGACAAGGCTTTCTCTAGCTATAAACAAAAACCTTGATAAAACTGGGTAAACACTTAAGGGTGCCCCTTTGGGCATATCTAATTATGTCTGTCTGTCTGACTTTTTTGGGTTATCCTAGGTTCTCTACACATATGCTGCTATGTATGATAATGTATGTAAATGTATTTGTGTATACCTGAATAAACTTACTTACTTACTTACTAAACCCATGTGCGTAAATAAGTGCAAGGAGTGCTGAATAACACATACAATGTGCCCAGTTTACATACTGGAATTTCCACTACGTGTACTGCTGTAACCAGGGACAGTTACGGGTGTCCAAAGTAATTACATGTTTATTAATGAAACTAGCAGGGGGTCATACAACATTTGGGAATGGACCTTAATCAATTTAATAAGTACAACGTATGGGAGCGTAGCTCCAATTACAGCAAGGTGATGACAACGAAGAATGTTTGACTTCTATCGAAGTTTAGAGAATTTTATTCAGATTAGTTTTGGAGGATTAGAAATGCAATATAGCCCAAGAAATCCACTTTGTCTTATATCCACTGGGGTCCTTTGATCCTCTTCCCAAGAAGGTGATCTGAAACAGTCACATCCTTGGCAACAGGTGTAAGAAAACATGCCCAATGTTTCCACTTGTACTGGGTTCGAACCCTGGCCCTTCAGATGTGAGCTGAAGATGCTACCACTTGAGCCAAAGACGTTAAAAAGATTGAGAAGTTAATACAGAAATGAGTGCAAACTCAAGGCTGTACATGGATAAAAGCCCCGAGCATCTAAACATGCAAAGATAAAGAGGTTGGGACAAAAGACTCGACAGGTCACAATAAGATCAGCCCCAAAGAAAATGACAATCACTTAACAGAAGTGAGTCAGGTGTGAAAGAAACTAAGGTCCATAAATCATCCATTAGCTGTGGCATAATACACAGAGCATCAATAACCTACAAAAATCTACTTACTAATGGGGTCCATAAAAAATACAATGCAGCCTTTAGAAAATAATTGTACTTATTAAAAACTCTTATCTGTGGTTATGAACACGTATGGCACATGATTAAATTCACAAAGAAAGCATCAAAGTTTATGGGTCATACAGCGCAAGTGTGATGGATGACAATAACAATCCCATGTGCTATTATTTTCTATAGGAAAAATAGGTTCTGAGTAACAAACCACTCGTTTGTAAGTTCAAACACCATTAGCACAGCTCATTGTTAGTGGGGAAAAAAACCAAGACCGCAATTCGTTCTGTTTGTTGGGGCACTGGAAAAGCAACTTATTCCTTGGCTTGAACTCTGAATTTGTTGTGAATTTTCATAATACAGTACACTCTAGAATACAGAACATCAATATGAACACCTTTCAATGAACAGGGGTTCCTAGATGCTAATGAAGGACCCTTGATTAAAGGAATTTACACTGCCATTCCCTTCCTAGAATCAAACCTGATTGCCTAGCTCTACATGGCCTTGCTTTGCATTGCATGCCCTCTATGGGGTCTCCATGAGTGATGGATGGGGTTCATTATATTCATGGGAAAGGGGGAAAAGTTCTAAATCCGTAGGGATCATTCAGCATGTGGGGGAAATGCAAAGCAATCAGGTTTGATCCACGAACAGGGAGATTGGGTCCAATTCCTTGAATCACAACCCCCTCACTGACATCAAGTAATGTCCCTCAAGGGATTGAAGTGTAGGGAGAGTATGAACAGTCCAGTATAGGTGAGACACCCATGTACCCAAAGACTATCTGCCTGATGTACCTCAGCCCAGGCAACCCATACAGAAGTCATCATGGAATCATGATATCTGTACCCTACCTTCTGGAAATACAGTGTTTTATTATGGTGAGGCTGATTGATTATTCATAAAACTTGCGCTAGACCTGCATGGGTCATACTGCATTCTTGGTGAGAAACAGCAGGTTTAAAAAAATTCTCATGACACTCAAATGACTCTTCAAACTGCACCCCCCTCCTTTCCCTATATTCACAATAGGTGCTAAGTACATGGGTCAATTTAGTACTACCGCAGGTTAATTTATATTTTGTTATTTGCACATGCCTTCTTCACCTATGAATTATAAACTAATTCTTTGTGCCAGTTTTAAGCCTCACTAGTGATGTGCAAACTAGGTCCGTGAATAGCTCATATTTCCTCGGTATTAAATATAATGAAGAATAAATTTAGCACGGTTTTTAACATTCTTCTGCACAGATGATTAAATTTTCTAGCCAAGTGCAATGAATTTAGTTTTAATAAAGTTTGTACTTAATACACATAAGAAAACTTACGCCTGGTTGTCATCAGTTCAAAAGTAGGTAAAAAAAAACAGACAAATCCTAAGTTAAGTCGTAATAAGCAAAATGTGTCGCCAAAGTAATTATAACATTTCCAACATAAAATTATGGTAACATTACAGCTATTGCACGAGGGTCCCAACAAACAAACTCCCAAAACTACACACATCTACACTTATTAGGCACTTAGGAGTCAATTCGAATTTTAAAATTGCCAAGCCACAGTACGAACATGTGTGAAACATAACCAGCCTTTCTACCAGTTTTCTGTACAAAATTTGCTTGCAAACTGAAAATCCAGAAACTCAACTTATTTGCAAGCTGGAACCCTCCTGTATCTTATTTTCCAGAATTATTCATTGTTGCATTATTTACGTTGTATATCTTATCAAAGAACTCCTCTTATTTAAATTTACTAACACTGTACTGTATTTTCTTCAGCGTTCTTTTACATTGCAACATATTAGGGAAACCAACTTTGATTACAGTATAATAATACCCTACTAGTTGCATCATTATCTATTTTTATCAGATGCATATGTATGTATATAGTATACAGTGCTGTTTTAATGATTTTTTTTTTTAAGTTATTCAGCTTCATACTGAGCATTTCTCACATTTCAAGGAGGCACCTTGATGCTGGCAAAGGGCACATGTTTCCTTCTCCTTCTACAGATAAAATCCAATTACCTCTACACACACAACCCGCACATACAAGGCAAAAGAAAGAAAACCCTGGGTTTTCTTTCTTTTGCCTTGTATTTGTCCAAGTTGGACCGAAACGTCGTCATAAGCTCCTCTCTTCTATGTGCGGGGTTGTGTGTGTATTGTTCTAGTCACAGTATTGTGCCTTTTTTGTTACCAATTACCTCTCATTTTCAAAGTGCCATGTGACCTATAAAAGCTTAGAGTTTAGTTTAATTCATGTTAGGCACTACATCCATGTGGGTCATTCAGTGCAAGACGTGGTGGAGGTTTGATCCTCCATCTGCTGAGTGTGAGACAGATGCACTTCCTATTTGCCCTGCAGCCCTCATGGGCCCATGAGCAGGGTGACTCAATGACTGGCAAATTGGCTGAGAAACACGGAGTTGGTTGGACTAAATGGCAATGCCAGCCTTGGCATAACATTCTCCTGCTTGTTCACCAGTTCCCTCTCACTAATTGGTTTTAAGAACAAACTAAGCATGATTATCATGGAAAATATAATTTATTATCCATTACACAATCATAACTTGTAAATATCCATATGTCAGGCACTGTCAACAAGAACAGCATATCTTTTGACATGAAGTGTAACAAAATGGCAAATGTTATTAGCCACATTCAGTATACTATTACCAAAATGATCCCAGCAGCTGTGTGGGTTGTGTAGGTGGTACTCATTTTAAGATGAAGTACAAGTGGTACTTTCAACACAAAAGAAAGTATAACCTGCACTCTCTTTTAAGGCAAGAGGAATTAAAAAAAGGTACTCAATCCTAATTCAAGAGGAAGTGCAGTACATGAATGAGAGGAAGTAAGCAGATGAATGGTAGATCAAGAACACAGAGTAAGCCTTTATTAAAAGCTTTTCACTCAAAGCTTTCTTGAGTTAATGAGTGAAACTTGGTTTATATTAAATGCTTGCTGTGTTCCTGATCTAACAAGAGGAAATACAACAGGCACTTGTGCTTTAGACAAGAAGACATTAAAGTCGGTCATTAATTAAAATACCAACACACACAGTTGCTACCCTCAAAACATTCACCTTCCCCAAACTTCAGATATAAGCAGTTCGCTTAACCATTAATTCAGGGCCCCCCTTCCGGAGCCTAAAAAAAATCCTCTATATTTTAAACACTTCATATCCTTCATTAGAATGAACCACCAAAATAGGAGTAAAAAGAAAACAAATTACAAATCACATGTGCATGTGTTATTCTTAAGTTTCTTGGGTAAGTAGTTGCTGTTGTGATTGGTGTTTTGTTATATGATGAGAAACATCAATGTGTAATAAGAATGTGATGTATATTAAGAATTTTGAACCACAAGCAACAAGTGTATTTGTAAAGAGAGAGGGTTGAGATAAGAGAGTAGAGATGCATGAGTTATATGAGAAGAGAGAGGAGGTGAATAAATTATAAAGATGAGGAAAGAGGAAGAGATGAACAAATTAGAAGAGAAGAGAGAGGAGGTGCATGAATTATAAGGATAAAGAAAGGACTTGAGATGAAAGAATTATAAAGATGAGGAAAGGAGGAGAGATAAAAGAATTATAAAGATGAGAAAGGAGGAGAGATGAAAGAATTAGAAAGATTGGAAAAAAAGGAGAAGGTACATGAATTAAAATGAAAAAGAAAGGGGGAAGGTGCATGAAATGGAATGTAAAAAAGGAGGTAGTGGAGGAATTAGAAAGATGAAGAAAGAAAAGGTGCATGAATTAGAAAAATAAGAGGAGAGAATGAGGCAGGGAAAGAGAGGGACAAGAGGTGGTGGAGGAGAGAAATTGAAAACAATAGAGGCATGGAAAGGATGGAGGGTGAAAATGTGCAAAGATAAGGTATAAGAAAAGAGAGAGAAGTGGAAGAAAAAATATAAATCTGGGGGAGTGGGGAAGAGATGGAAAGAAAAAAAAAGGGAAGTGGAAGGTAAGATGGAGGACTGTGAGGGAATGAGACGTAGCTTGAAGGAAAAGGACAGGGAAGACAGATGGTGGTAACATTAAGGAAGTCATTATAAAAACAAAATAAGATAAGAGGGGGAAATGAGAAGATTGGGGAAATTGAGGTGGGAGAGAAGTGAGGCAGAAATGGAGGGCAGCGAGTTGGGAAATAGATAGTGAGACAAAAGTGGAGAAAGGGGCATATGGAAAAGAGGGGAAAAGAGTAGAAAAGTGAGAATTATGAAACCAAGCCGGAATAAAGAAAGGTGAGGGGAGAGAAATAGGTAAGAGGGAATAGAGAAATTCTAGATTGAAGAACATGGAGAAGAGATAATTTGGTAAGGGTTATTGATCTGAGTGGATGGATGAGAGAAGAACAGCATGTCTCTCTTCCTGTACACCACATCCATCCGCTGAATATTACTTGCAAAACCCAAGTATGTACCAAAAGAAACATGCTTCCTAGAGGACACTATCTTTATTTCTCAGATCACCATTAACAAATATCAAAAGACCTTTTTCTGGGACATGCATAAATATGAGTGGCAGGTGAGGGAAATTTGAAAAAAATATTACAAGTGGTCAACCAAGTTAAAAAAAAAAAGTGTGTGTGTGTGTGTGTGTGTGTGTGTGTGTGTGTGTCGCATGTGTGTGTGTGTGCGCATGTGTGCGTATGAACACATGTGTAAGTCTGTTTATGAAAATTTGCACATGCTAGCTTGTGAACATTTTAAAATATAATTCATTCTCACATACAGTGAAATATGGAAAGCATACATGAATATAAATAAAATGTCTAAAAGCAGTTGGTAAAAATATCCAAGGGTAAGGCTTGGTATTTCATTGACAGATTACAAAATATCTCGATAAATTTCAGCTCATGCACAGTGCCCCCACAGATTTAGATTTATACACATTTCACATTAGAAGCGAGAGACTAAATACCTCATTTTAACCAGCTTTATAATATATAAAATAATTTGCTGTAAAAAATACACCATTAAGCCACAATTTAAATCTATTAGGTTTGGTCAAGTGTTTCACATGCATCTCCCATCAAGGGAGTCCCTTGATGCTGAAAAGCTCTTGATCTAAGGAATTTAGAGCCACCCGCCCCTTCCTTGGATCAAACCCAATTACCTACTATTCCTTAGGCGCTGTATGACCCTTATGAGTTTGATGCTTCCCATAAATATAATAATTCAGACATCTTCAGTATATGTACTGTATACCTGGAGTATACCTGGAGAGAGTTCCAGGGGTCAACGCCCCTGCGGCCCGGTCTGTGACCAGGCCTGTGGAGGATACTAAAGAATATTTTGACAAGAAAGAGTGCAGCTAACAACTAAAAACAACACTGATAAAGTATGATTTAGTTTGAATATTATTGTGGTTTGACAATTTCAATTCTTACATTCTATACAGTTTGTTGTAACATACTGCCAACTACAATAAAATGATATGCATGGCTATTTTGTTAATATTTCCCCAAAACAGTTCAGTATACACAGCAACAAAGCAAGACACTGCTTTACTGAAGCAGTAATTATGACTCAGAAATCATATTTTAGATTAATGTATAGCATTTGTAATGTAAAAGAAAGTAAAAATAAGGTTCTAAAATATCTGGAACCCTCTTTTTTTATCAAGTACTCATACCAATTACCACATTTCCAGTCATTTACTAAAGCTAAGACTGTCATCACACTCGCACAAGCTCTCTACACAACTGGCATCCATAACAGCACATACAGACCCATTAGCCTAATACCATAATATTAGATGGACATGCAGAAATTTTGATGAAGTATACAGGAGTTCCAAATCATGCTACCACCATCTCTTACTTCCTTTGACCTAAAACTTCCCTTGCCAATTACTACATAAAATGGTGATCTGCTTTAAAAAAATCCTGAATTACATTTGGCTTTCAATAATAGGAATTACCTCAATACAAAGGATGTAAAAAAAAAAGAAATTAGTTATCAAATATATTGCAAATTCTTTAATTAAAATTTTAAGTATGATTTGGTAATTAGAATCATCTGGATTTATGGAAGAGTCAAGTTGAGGCAGAAATATGACAAAATCTCAAACCCACATCTGTGCAAAAATATTCAGAATTTAAATGGAAAATGGTTAAAAGCTAAACAGATTCACTATACAGAACTTGTAAATGATAGAAATGGATTACAAACTAAACTACTCTTCCAATTCTCTAGTGATATTAAGGGTAGCAATGCATGATATGTTACACTTTTTCAATCTGGTTCCTTATTTCAAATAATTAAAGCCTTTAAATTTGTCTATTTTCCAATGTAAAATATGAAATAATTTATACCCATAAAATTGCAATTCACTAAAGTTAACATATAAGAGATGACTGAGCATAAACCAGTAGTGAATTTTCAAGTGAAGTCTTACTGTAAATGCTCTACTTCTGTCCTCTCAATACTATACTGGCCTTCTCTGGTGTACACCAACAATTAACAAACGATTATGTCTTAACTAAGGCACAGACTCATTTTTTCTGGCCATAAATTGCAACTCACTTTTCAGCTAAGCACAGAACCCAAGTTTTTTTTTTATTGAATACAGAGCAGTACTGTGAAATGAAAAATATAAATATACCATTTCGGCAAAATGATAAACAATGTAATAGTCTTTGTAAAAATTCTTTCAAATATAAAATCTACCCACCATTAATTGTTTCAAATGCCATGTCCCATTTGCTTAGAGGGGTCCTAGGAAAGATATCTACCTTGACCAAGTATAAATTATGTAGCTCTGGTGCAATGTCACTAGATGTGCAATAACTTGGATCCTGACATGATATGATTTTTACAAGTAGTTAAAATTCCTTTGGCAGTGGAATGAAACGAGCATAATAATCAATATAATAATGTTTTAAGAAATTATACTGGATACTAACAATAAGCCAAAGAACTTCTAATAAATATATTTATGCAGATTTGATCTTGGCAAATAAAAATTTAAGCGTCAAGAACCAATAAACACTAAATCGAGCTACATATTACCAGACCCTTAACATTTTTTCTTTCCTTGATAAGAAAAACTTCTTGATAAACGAAGTTTTATATAATGTTGTACAACAATATGATAATTGTCATGTAGAGTCTGCTATAGGTCATACCTCATTTTAAGGTAATTAAAGCAACCTCAGCATATTGTTGCAAAATTTTCTTGCTTTCTGACTTTAATTACTTGTATTGTGACTTGTATGTGCAAATGCACTTCAACATTTGTAAATATTTTGGGCTTATCAAAGTTCACATAGTAGGGCCCTGACTTAGGATGTTCCAATATGTAATGTTCCACACTTTTGATTTTTTCTTAGTTTTTATCAAATACAGTCATACTTCGGATGTACACTTTATGGATGTATACAGTTCATATTCATTTGATGGAGATGGAAAAGAATTCTCCATTTAATATTTGATTCTTTTATGTTGAATTATTAATATTTTTCTTAGTTTTTACCAAATACATTCACACATATGTGGTTTTTATGCACGTAAAGAGAGCTCACATTTATTTGGCAGATTAGTCAAGAACTGTAGATTAAATAATTATGTTGTTTGGTTGGGCTTAAGTAGCCATTGCTAGCTGTTCCCATGCACTGAACATGTTGAGTATGTGGGGTAGAGGAGCTCGTGCCACACTCTCTCACAATCATACCCGTCACTACCTTCCCACACTACATAACCTTCCTTCCCCATTCCCTCTATCCTTTCCTTTCCTCCTCTCACAATCCAGCTGCTGCTGCCCCTTCACATCTACAGTGGGCCCTCGGAAATCGAACGGCTCGGCAATCGAACATATCGGAAATAGAACAAGAAAATCGATATCGACAATCGAACAAAATATCGCTAATCAAACAAGTGCGTACCAGACCTGTCCGCCCAGGCGCGCTTGGGTGCCTCAGCACGCAGGCGTGGAGAGCCAGTCTTGCGTTGTTTACACTTGAGAGAACAATACCCTGCACACTCATCCAAACATTTCACAATTAATTAATTGTTTGGAGTTTGTTCATTAAGTGCGACTGTGAAATAAGCTACCATGGGTCCCAAGAAAGTTCTTAGTGGAACCCCTGTGGTGAAGAAAGTGAGAAACACCATAGATATGAAGAAGGAAATAATACAAAAATACGAGAGTGGTGTGAATATTTCTGAGCTTGCCAGGATATATGGCAAAATCAGGTCAACTATCACTTCTATCCTGGCTAAGAAACAAATCAAGGAAGCTGATGTTGCAAAAGGTGTTAATATGCTAGCCAAAAATAGACCACAAATAATTGAAGAGATTGAGAAGTTGTTGCTGGTGTGGATCAAGGATAAAGAGTTAGCGGGTGATAGTATGTCAGAGTCAATCATTTGTGAAAAGGCAAGGAAGTTGCATGCCTATCTTGCAAAGAAAATGCCTGTAACCAGTGCTGATTGTAGTGTTAGTGAATTTAAAGCCGCAAAGGCTGGTTTGAAAGATTTAAGAAGCGTAGTGGCATACACAATGTGGTGAGGCTGCCAGTTCAGACAAACGTGAAGCTGAAAAATTCATAAACGAGTTTCAGGACTACATAAAGACTGAAAATTTGAAACCTGAACAAGTGTTCAATTGTGACGAAACAGGCCTGTTTTGGAAGAAAATGTCCAACAGGACCTACATTACTCAGGAAGAAAAGGCACTGCCAGGACACAAGCCTATGAAAGACAGGCTAACTCTCATGTTGTGTAGTAATGCTACTGGGGATTTTAAATTGAAGCCTTTACTGGTGTATCACTCAGAAAATCCCAGAGTGTTCAAGAAACACAATGTCATCAAAAATAGATTGTGTGTCTTGTGGAGAGCTAGTCAGAATGCATGGTTCACAAAGCAACTTTTCAGTGAGTGGATCCATGAAGTGTTTGGCCCCAGTGTGAGAAAATACCTACAGGAAAAGGATTTGAGCAAAAAGTGCCTCCTGTTACTGGACAATGCTCCTGAACATCCTCAAAACATGGAAGACCTACTGTGTGAAGACTTCAGATTTATAAAAGCGAAGTTCTTGCCTCCTAACACCACTCCTCTCCTCCAGCCCATGGACCAGCAGGTCATTTCCAACTTCAAAAAACTCTACACAAAAGCATTGTTTGAAAAGTGCTTTGAAGTGACCTCGGACATTGAATTGACCCTTAGAGAGTTCTGGAAGAATCACTTCAATATCTACAGCTGCATAGGCCTTATAGGTAAGGCTTGGGAGGGAGTGACTTCCAGGACTTTGAACTCTGCTTGGAGACCATTGTGGCCAGGTTGTGTCCAACAGAGGGATTTTGAAGGGTTTGAGACTGGCCCTGACCCTGCCGACCCTGTGCCTGTTGTGGAAGGTATTGTGGCATTGGGCAAATCCCTGGGTTTGGAGGCGAGTGGCGAGGATGTGGAAGAGTTGGTGGAGGACCACAGGGTAGAGCTAACAACTGAAGAGCTGCAACAGCTGGAAATGGAAGAGCATAAGACCAGATTTGAGGCTATTGATTCACAGGAGGAGGAAGAGGGAGTGAAGGAGGTGGCTTCTTCAGTGCTAAAGGACATGTGTACAAAGTGGAATGAGTTGCAAAGCTTTGTTGAAAAATACCACCCTGAGCAAGCTCAAACAAGCCATAACAGCAGCATGTTCAGTGACCAAACAATGTCCTACTTCAGGCAAATGTTAAAGAGGTGCCAAAAACAGAGGACTGTGGACAGTTATTTTTCTAGACAGGGGTCTAGTGACTCTCAAGCTGGTCCTAGTGGGATTAAAAGACCAAGAAGAGAAGTAACCCCAGATAGGGCTTTGATACCTGTAGTCCTTTTGGAGGGAGATTCCCCTTCCAAACAATAACCCCCTCCCTCCCTCTCTCCTCCCTATCTTCCATATGCAATCAACAATCTTCAATAAAGGTAAGTAAAAATACATGCATTTATTTACTAATACTTTTAGTAAATAAATGTATGAGTATGTAGAACTATAATTAATTTCATTAAAATATATTATTTTTTAATATTTTTGGGTTTCTGGAACAGATTAATTGGATTTCCATTATTTCTTATGGGAAATATTAATTCGATTTTCGAACATTTCGAGTTAAGAACAAGCTCCTGGAACGGATTATATTCGATTTGCGAGGGTCCACTGTATACCATATTGAAGCTCTTTTCAGAATAGCATGTATACATTAATTAAACAATGTCTTAATACTATTTGTAAGTGACAAGGAACAGCATTAAATGTAAAGTACAGGTCAGCCATCACTAATCTGGAACTAATTTCAGTTAGTGTAATTTCAAATTTAGCCACTGGGTTAAGTGTATTCTAACCTAACCACTCTGTGATCCAGGAAAATCACTAATCTGGCACCCTACAGGCCCCAATGATGATAGATTAGTGATGGCTGACCTGTATTGGGAAGTTGAAAATAAACTGGATCAGAAACAGAACACCATAGTATGTCTCGGGAACATATCTATTATAATAGGGGTGTCTGTGGGAAAAACAGACTTAATTAATGTCGTAAGTTAGGGCCCTACTGTACAGTATAGTAATTGTCTTCAATTATCCTTAAAGCCCATCTGGTAATCCTTATTGCTGATAAAATCTAGGAACTGCATTACAGGTTAAAACAAGTTTCCCCAATTAGTTTCGTAAAATGAGGTTTCACTATACAGTACCAGAAAAAGTTTACCCAAGATATTTATCAATTATAGTACAATATTTAATACATTCAATAAACAGCGAGAAGCTTTAGTAATACATTTTTAGCTTAAAAAAAGTTGTTTATACAATATTTTAAAAACAATCCACAGTATGACACTACAATTAACAGTTTATGTCCAACAAATACAGCACTTACAGTAAATATAATGGTATGAAAAAAATAGACAATATTAAATATAAAAGCAGCCAAGACTTGCAGTGACTGCAATGATGCCGCCCCCAAAAATACAGTTTTGGACAACGGTGTGGAAGCGGAGCCAATAAATCACAAAGGATGGAGTTTCATTAGCATTGGAAACTGGCACTTTGTATACAATATTGTCTTTATCGACGGATTTTTTTTTACCCTCCCCAAGATAACCCAGAAGAGAAGTTTGTGTACACCTACTGTAGAGTAATAATGCCATTCCAATTTACATATTTTTCAGTTATCCAAATAGGATATTTCCAAAATTTCAATCATGGTCAGTGGACTTTCCTTAGATTTGTACACAGTATTTCAAATAGGAAGGATCAAGTAACACCACTCCTAATGCAGATATATTAAAGATACACTTAGTCTACACACAGCACAGATGGATTTCTACCTACCAAAAATGTAGGTCACATTAGGTCCATCTGCTTGATAGAAGCCAAACATATTAAAAACTCTGTGACTTGATAAATAAAAACACTGTAGGCGAAACGTTCTCAGGGCAAATTTCTCTACGCTACGTTCGTGTCTCTTTTTTTTTCCATCTCCAAAACGTAAAGAAGTGAATATGAAGAAATGACTTTGCAATAGGCCTAGAAGGTTGGTTCGTTAACAGTGGTTATGATGGGTATAACAACAATCTTGTTAACGAGGTTCGTTCACTACCAAAACAATGGTAAATTATTATAACAACAGTGAGATTAATTACCAGAATTTCGATCGAGAAATATCTTACTTCTTAGATAAAGGAATATTTACATCCTTCAGGAGGCAGAATGATCGAGGACAGAGCCTCGGGAATACTGTAATATCCTATCACTCTGGAGTAATACTCCTGTCACTCTGGGTAATATCAGCTCCATAAGGTCAAGTTTGACCTTTCTCAGCTAATCCTATTCACTATATTCTCTGACGGGATTCAGTGCTTTTAGTCTGTTCTAAATCCAATTAATAAAAACACATGTTTATCAAATGACCTCATCAACATCCTCTCCTACATAAAGAGAGAAAGAGACAGACAGACAGACAGACAGAATCTCTGGTTTGTCTTAATTACACCATTGTATCCATGTTGTACGGTATTGTGCTATCTGGTACAATGTACAGTCTTATACATTGTACCATAAGTCAATTCTTTATTACGACAATATTAAGTAGCGAAAACAAAAAATGGTTCGCCAATTAGAACAAAATAATAATAATAATAGTCAAATCGGTCCCAAATTTCCAGCTCTGAACACTACGTATTGAAACTGGGTCACTGGTTTATTTAGATTACAGAGTTTATATACAGGGGGATCAGATGCTGCTGCTTCGTCCGGGGTTTGGCTGGTGGTTAGTGGGCTCTAAGTCTATTGAGAACACGAAGTTTTGAAGACTGTTGTCACTGCATGAAAAATAATACGTTTTTGAACAAAACACAAACACACCTTGATGAACACATACGCTGAACATTCTTTTTAAGTTGATCTGAGTCGGTAGTACATTGAACACATAGCTCTGTGCGGGAAATTGAATTTCACTTCGTACCCTCTTCGGGGGTGGAACCCAATATGACTCCGGTGCGTGGGGGTAAGGTGCGTGCAAATGGCAAGCAGTGTCCTCTATTTCTCCTCTGCGGATGGTAGAATGGAATAGAATAGTTGTGTAAGTAGCTGTAGAATAGTGTAGACTGGGATGTTAGCTACTCTATTCTTTGTACTGCAGATATCTTATGTGGATGCTTGTCTGTCTAGAAGGGATGGTTATCTATTTAGAGGATGGTTATCTATCTAGAAGGAATGGTTTTCTGTCTACAAGTGATGTTATCTATTTAGAAGGGATGGTTATCTATCTAAGTGATAGTTACCTTTCTAGGAGGATGGTTAACTATCCAGAAGGGATGTTTTCCTATCCAGAAGAAATACTACCTAACTAGAAGGGATGGATACCTATCCCGGATGAGATGTTACCAATCTAGAAGGCTGGCTGCAGGACTGATCGTGAACATTGTCTGGGGACGATAGTAGACCCACGATAGTAGTAGTAGTAGTAGTAGTAGTAGTAGTAGTAGTAGTAGTTGTAGTAGTTACCCCCTGATAGGTCAGTGGGGTTCGTGTTTATGTTAGAATGACAGATATATAAATGGATTTTAAAATTGAGGAGCCAGCAGATATGCTTTTTTGAACTGAACATACGGTAAAACGGGCGCAGAGAACGTAATTAACGGGTACTGTTGTTAGCGTTATACCGTTACTATTGTTGCACCGTTACTGTTGTACTGTTACTGAAAACTGTATTGCGACAGTGTTCACAGGATGACTGTTATTATTATTATTATTATTATTATTATTATTATTATTATTATTATTATTATTATTATTATTATTATTATTATTATTATTATTATTATTATATTAAAAATGATGGCAGTCAAGGAAGTGTAATAAAAGAGTTAGAATAAATAAGAAATAAGGAGAAATCCTCGTTATAGGCGAGAGTTATAGAGACATGCGATGATAATGTAGATGGTGTACGTGAAGATGAATGATGATGGAGGGGAGAGGAGGTGCAAAGGAGAATGATAATGGTGTGAAGTGTAAGGCTGAATAATTGTGGGAGGAAGTGAAGGAAGACCTGGGAGGAAGAATAGTGGTAGGTGGTGGGAAGGGAAGGAGGGTAAGAGAGAATGATAGTGAAGGGAAGAAGGAGGAGGATATGAGGTGTAATGGAGAATGATGATAGTAAGTTGGGGAGGAGGTATTTGGTGTGGTGGTGATGGTTTGGTTGGTTGTGGTGATGGTGGTGGAGGTGGTGATGGTGGTGATGGTGGTGTAGATGATGATGGTGGTGATGGTGGTGTAGATGATGATGGTGGTGATGGTGGTGTAGATGATGATGGTGGTGATGGTGGTGTAGATGATGATGGTGGTGATGGTGGTGTAGATGATGATGGTGGTGTAGATGATGATGGTGGTGATGGTGGTGTAGATGATGATGGTGGTGATGGTGGTGTAGATGATGATGGTGGTGATGGTGGTGTAGATGATGATGGTGGATGTCAGAGTTCAGTACGATGTGTGAGGTAAGTAATGCCAGTAGTTTAACACAGTGAGTGCACTGTACACGTGCATGAACTATCTCTGCTTGTTACACGTACATGAACTATCTTGCTTGTTACAACGTACATGAACTATCTCTGCTTGTTACACGTGCATGAACTATCTCTGCTTTTTTTACGTACATGAACTATCTCTGCTTGTTACACGTACATGAACTATCTCTGTTTGTTACTCTTACATGAACTATCTCTGTTTGTTACAGGTACATGAACTATCTCTGCTTGTTACACGTGCATGAACTATCTCTGCTTGTTACACGTACATTAACTATCTCTGCTTGTTACACGTACATGACTATCTCTGCTTGTTCCCGTACATGAACTATCTCTTGTTACACGTGCATGAACTATCTCTGCTTGTTACACTACATGAACTATCTCTGCTTGTTACACTTAGAACATCTCTGCTTGTTACACGTACATGAACTATCTCTGCTTGTTCCCGTACATGAACTATCTCTGCTTGTTACACGTACATGAACTATATCTGCTTGTTACACGTGCATGAACTATCTCTGCTTGTTACACGTACATGAACTATCTGCTTGTTACACTGCAAAATATCTCTGCTTGTTACTAATGAACTATCTCTGCTTGTTACACGTACATGAACTATCTCTGCTTGTTACACGTACATGAACTATCTCTGCTTGTTACACGTGCATGAACTATCTCTGCTTGTTACACGTACATGAACTATCTCTGCTTGTTACACGTGCATGAACTATCTCTGTTTTTACGTACATGAACTATCTCTGCTTGTTACACGTGCATGAACTATCTCTGCTTTTCCCGTACATGAACTATCTCTGCTTGTTACACTACGAACTATCTCTGCTTGTTACAGGTACATGAACTATCTCTGCTTGTTACGTACATGAACTATATCTGCTTGTTACCGTCATGAACTATCTCTGCTTGTTACACGTGCATGAACTATCTCTGCTTGTTACACGTACATGAACTATCTCTGCTTGTTACACTCATGAACTATCTCTGCTTGTTACACGTACATGAACTATCTCTGCTTGTTACACTCCCCTGAACTATCTCTGCTTGTTACACGTACATGAACTATATCTGCTTGTTACACGTACATGAACTATCTCTGCTTGTTACACGGCCGAACTTTTCGCTTGTTACACGTACATGAACTATCTCTGCTTGTTACAAAATGAACTATCTCTGCTTGTTACTACATGAACTATCTCTGCTTGTTACACGTACATGAACTATCTCTGTTTTTACACGTACATGAATATCTCTGCTTGTTACACGAAATGAACTATATCTGCTTGTTACACTACATGAACTATCTCTGCTTGTTACACTTACATGAACTATCTCTGCTTGTTACACGTACATGAACTATATCTGCTTGTTACACGTACATGAACTATCTCTGCTTGTTACACGTACATGAACTATCTCTGCTTGTTACACTTACATGAACTATCTCTGCTTGTTACACTTTAAAAAACTATTTTCTGCTTGTTACACGTACATGAACTATCTCTGCTTGTTACACATTACATGAACTATATCTGCTTGTTACGTGCATGAACTATCTCTGCTTGTTACACGTACATGAACTATCTCTGCTTGTTACACGTACATAACTATATCTGCTTGTTACACTTACATGAACTATCTGCTTGTTACGTACTGAACTATCTCTGCTTGTTACACGTGCATGAAATATCTCTGCTTGTTACACGTACATGAACTATCTCTGCTTGTTACGTACATGAACTATCTCTGCTTGTTACACGTCATGAACTATCTCTGCTTGTTACACGTGCATGAACTATCTCTGCTTGTTACACTTACATGAACTATCTCTGCTTGTTACACGTGCATGAACTATCTCTGCTTGTTACACGTACATGAACTATCTCTGCTTGTTACATTGAACTATCTCTGCTTGTTACACGTACATGAACTATCTCTGCTTGTTACACGTACATGAACTATCTCTGCTTGTTACAGGTACGCAAAACTATCTCTGCTTGTTACACGTACATGAACTATATCTGCTTGTTACACGTACAGACTATCTCTGCTTGTTACACGTGCATGAACTATCTCTGCTTTACACGTCATGAACTATCTCTGCTTGTTACACATTACATGAACTATCTCTGCTTGTTACGTACATGAACTATCTCTGCTTGTTACGTACATGAACTATCTCTCTTGTTACACGTACGCAGACTATATCTGCTTGTTACACGTACATGAACTATCTCTGCATTACACTTACATGAACTATATCTGCTTGTTACACGTACATGAACTATCTCTGCTTGTTACACGTACATGAACTATCTCTGCTTGTTCCCTTTTGAACTATCTCTGCTTGTTACACGTACATGAACTATCTCTGCTTGTTACACGTACATGAACTATCTCTGCTTGTTACACGTACATGAACTATATCTGCTTGTTACACGTACATGAACTATCTCTGCTTGTTACACGTACATGAACTATCTCTGCTTGTTACACGTACATGAACTATATCTGCTTGTTCCCATTACATGAACTATCTCTGCTTGTTACACGTACATGAACTATCTCTGCTTGTTACACGTACATGAACTATCTCTGCTTGTTACACGTACATGAACTATATCTGCTTGTTACGTACATGAACTATCTCTGCTTGTTACACGTACATGAACTATATCTGCTTGTTCCCGTACATGAACTATCTCTGCTTGTTACACGTACATGAACTATCTCTGCTTGTTACACGTACATGAACTATCTCTGCTTGTAACACGTGCATGAACTATCTCTGCTTGTTACGCTACATGATCTATCTCTGCTTGTTACACGTACATGAACTATATCTGCTTGTTACACGTGCATGAACTATCTCTGCTTGTTACACGTACATGAACTATCTCTGCTTAGTTACACGTACATGAACTATCTCGCTTGTTACACGTACATGAACTATCTCTGCTTGTTACACGTACATGAACTATCTCTGCTTGTTACGTACATGAACTATCTCTGCTTGTTACACGTACATGAACTATCTCTGCTTGTTACACGTACATGAACTATATCTGCTTGTTACACGTACATGAACTATCTCTGCTTGTTACACGTACATGAACTATCTCTGCTTGTTCCCGTACGTGAACTATCTCTGCTTGTTACACGTACATGAACTATCTCTGCTTGTTACACTTACATGAACTATCTCTGCTTGTTACACGTACATTCTGGAGAGACAAAAATACCACATTGATCAAGAAAATCAAGTGTTTTTAACTTTATTAACAATGTTGAGAAACTGTCATTTTTTTCATTTACGAACCTTGGGTTTATTGACTCCCATGGTGTGTGTATAATAAACATCAGGTATGTGTATAATAAACATCAGTTGTGTGTAAAATAAACATTTCACGGTAAAATAATATTGGAAAATTGGCACTTAAATACTCGAGTAACAATTCAAACTTTTTTTGTTTCTGAGTAAGACACACCAGTGTTGAAAGTTTGAAGACTAGCAGAAGAGGCTTTCTCGAGTTATCATATGGAAACCGAATCCGGGAACGGTCTGCATAAAACTGACCAGAGTGCACCTGCATAAAACTGATCATAGTGCACCTGCATAAAACTGACCAGAGTGCACCTGCATAAAACTGACCAGAGTGCACCTGCATAAAACTGACCAGAGTGCACCTGCATAAAGCTTACCAGAGTGTACCTGCATAAAACTGACCAGAGTGCACCTGCATAAAACTGACCAGAGTGCACCTGCATAAAGCTTACCAGAGTGCACCTGCATAAAACTGACCAGAGTGCACCTGCATAAAACACCAGGTGCACCTGCATAAAACTGACCAGAGTGCACCTGCATAAAACTGATCAGAGTGCACCTGCATAAAGCTTACCAGAGTGCACCTGCATAAAGCTTACCAGAGTGCACCTGCATAAAACTGACCAGAGTGCACCTGCATAAAGCTTACCAGAGTGCACCTTCATAAAACTGATCAGAGTGCACCTGCATAAAACTGAACAGAGTGCACCTACATAAAACTGACCAGAGTGCACCTGCATAAAGCTTACCAGAGTGCACCTGCATAAAACTGACCAGAGTGCACCTGCATAAAGCTTACCAGAGTGCACCTGCATAAAACTGACCAGAGTGCACCTGCATAAAACTGATCAGAGTGCACCTGCATAAAGCTTACCAGAGTGCACCTGTATAAAGCTTACCAGAGTGCACCTGCATAAAGCTTACCAGAGTGCACCTGCATAAAACTGACCAGAGTGCACCTGCATAAAACTGACCAGAGTGCACCTGCATAAAACTGATCAGAGTGCACCTGCATAAAGCTTACCAGAGTGCACCTGCATAAAGCACCAGAGTGCACCTGCATAAAACTGACCAGAGTGCCCCATAAAAACTGACCAGAGTGCACCTGCTAAAGCTTACCAGAGTGCACCTGCATAAAACTGACCAGAGTGCACCTGCATAAAGCACCCGAGTGCACCTGCATAAAACTGACCAGAGTGCACCTGCATAAAACTGACCAGAGTGCACCTGCATAAAACTGACCAGAGTGCACCTGCATAAAACTGACCAGAGTGCACCTGCATAAAACTGACCAGAGTGCACCTGCATAAAACTGACCAGGTGCACCTGCATAAAGCTTACCAGAGTGCTGCATAAAACTGACCAGAGTGCACCTGCATAAAACTGACCAGAGTGCACCTGCATAAAACGACCAGAGTGCACCTGCATAAAACTGACCAGAGTGCACCTGCATAAAACTGACCAGAGTGCACCTGCATAAAACTGACCAGAGTGCACCTGCATAAAACTGACCAGAGTGCACCTGCATAAAACTGACCAGAGTGCACCTGCATAAAACTGACCAGAGTGCACCTGCATAAAACTGACCAGAGTGCACCTGCATAAAACTGACCAGAGTGCACCTGCATAAAACTGACCAGAGTGCACCTGCATAAAACTGACCAGGTGCACCTGCATAAAACTGACCAGAGTGCACCTGCATAAAACTGACCAGAGTGCACCTGCATAAAACTGACCAGGTGCACCTGCATAAAACTGACCAGAGTGCACCTGCATAAAACTGACCAGAGTGCACCTGCATAAAACTGACCAGAGTGCACCTGCATAAAACTGACCAGAGTGCACCTGCATAAAACTGACCAGAGTGCACCTGCATAAAACTGACCAGAGTGCACCTGCATAAAACTGACCAGAGTGCACCTGCATAAAACTGACCAGAGTGCACCTGCATAAAACTGACCAGAGTGCACCTGCATAAAACTGACCAGAGTGCACCTGCATAAAACTGAACCCAGGGGTGCACCTGCATAAAACTGACCAGAGTGCACCTGCATAAAACTGACCAGAGTGCACCTGCATAAAACTGACCAGAGTGCACCTGCATAAAACTGACCAGAGTGCACCTGCATAAAACTGACCAGAGTGCACCTGCATAAAACTGACCAGAGTGCACCTGCATAAAACTGACCAGAGTGCACCTGCATAAAACTGACCAGAGTGCCTGCATAAAACGCCCAGAGTGCACCTGCATAAACTGACCAGAGTGCACCTGCATAAAACTGACCAGAGTGCACCTGCATTGAAAATTCGAAGTCGATAGGATGAGGCTAGATTAAGTTAGGTAAGGTTCGTCAGGAAACAGGACAAGTGTTTCCTAACGCGGGTCTTAGTCAGATGAATGACCTGCAGCTAGAGCTCTTGGTCATCTGACCGAGGCCTTCCGCTGGCTTATTGGTCCACCCCCCTTAAAAATTATGATCATTGTTATAACCAATTTTTTTTAGGATGAGGCGTTATCAACATATTAATAAAATCTTTAAATGGAGAAAAGAGTCAAGCAACCACTTGAGGGAAGCCCATCAGGGTTACTTAACAATTGCTCTGAGTTCCCATCAAATAGTACTCACCACCATTTCTTAGTCTTGTCTTCAGAATTATCTATAGGACTTTCTTTGGTTCAATCCCATGAATTTTAAGTAACCGTCCACTTTCTTAGTTCAAACCTGATTAGTAACCACTCAATTTCGTAACAGTAATACCAGAATGACTCAATCAGCCGTAGGAGTAGTTGAATTGCCTGTTACTGACACCATCTTCAACACAGAGTTAATATAAGCAATAAATGTGAAATATTCTTGCCTCTCAGAGACACTATAACGACAATTTCGTGGGTCTTGGAGAATCTAAATCTTGCCACTACATTATGTGAGCGGATCATCAAGGATAATTCAAGCCTCATTGCTAGGCGCAAGTGGCTTCTTCAGTCTGTCTCAGTCTACCGCAATAAGGTTGAAATTGTCTCGGGAAATCATCAAGTGGTTTTATTTTCGTGTTTTACGCCAGCAATCTGGGAAGCCCAGTCTTCATAAAACTTGTCTTATTGCCAAATTATCGTGCAATATGGTTTAGAATTATCTTCCCACCAGTGATAACAGTATCAGTTAACTGTCTGCCAGAAGGCCTTGCTTCAGAGTTACGTGTTGCACATTCTTCATATACGACGTTAATGTAGAGCACAGCAGGTAGCTTGTCTGTCTCGCCCTCAATTAAGAGCCAGAGACACATGCAGCTATGTGCAGTCAACTGCTGACGACGTTTCGCCTCCACGATGGGATACTTTTCATACAAGTGACTTGATATAACTGCAGCTGAGTATCTTTACCAGCGTGTAAGCACCTCCCTCATTACCCATTCAGCTGACGGAGAGTCGAGCCTTACCACTTATCGTGCAGAATGACACCCCACCCCTCCCTCCTTCCTCTACACTGCAATACAGTATAATAATCATTTCTAGTCACATCATGCGCTCGACTCACTGACTCTCCTGGCGCAGGCACTTCCGCAGTCACCTCATGCCCTGGCAGCTATGACTCTCAATCTTAGATACACTCTGCAGCCCAAATTCCCATCACTCTGCTGCTGCTGTACTGTCCCGAGCACTTAATATACTTAAATTACTTCTGTCAGTGAACAATGGTCCACAGGACTTCTAGGACAAATTCAATACTCTTAATGAATTTTAATTTATTTGTAAAATTAGAAATGCACTCAAGGAATAAAATGTAATTGAGCATTGTATTTTGTGAATTAAAATAACAATAAAGTAATAATCATAATAATAATAATAATAATAATATTATATTATTATTATTATTATTATTATTATATTATTATTATTATTATTATTATTATTATTATTATTATTATTATTATTATAAATGTAAATGTAATGTTAATATTAATATGCCCATCGTAATTTTGAGGTTAGGTTAATTGATATAAAACTTATCAACAACATGAGGGTCATTAAGGCTGCTTGTTGTTGTACACCACCAGTCAAGGATGTTTTAATCCCTGTAACAGGGATATACATTGAGAGGTACACACATCTCACTGTATATACGCTGACAGATACACATCTCTGTGCATATACAGAGACACGATTTTTTTATATATATATATATATATATATATATATATATATATATATATATATATATATATATATATATATATATATATATATATATATATCAGAGAAACAGACTTCTAAGTATGTAACCAAGAGATACATATCTCTGGGACATACACACTAGTGGAGTGTATATACAATGAGAGATATACAGTTCTCAAGACTGTTCTGGTTATACTCTATATAGCGATAATATTCCCTAAGATCACTAAGACTTCTCTTGAGTCAGCCAATGTTTTACTTCGAGTCAATGTTATTTTTTGTGAAAAGCAACAACTAAATTTATAATACGAAAAATAATTATTCCCTACATAACAATAAAATAATTGAACATCTGGATCACCTTCATCCTATCAACTGCCCTTTCAGTTGTAAAAAAAAAATCCTCCGACGCCCTGCATCCAAATTTTTGTCTTACGCCTAAATAAATATAAAAAAAAGCCCATCGTTCAATTTATTTGACGTGTCTGTCTGTACTCTACCACCTAAAACTGCAGCCACTTCAAAAACTCCCAAAGTGTTATTGAAGCAATCCGAGTGTAATTGGTGACATTCCGAACGCTTTTATTCGACTATAGCGGATTAAACTGACTGGGATATCGCATGTCTAAATTCCTGCTGTTCTTTATAGTCGTCCACTCACAGTGAGGTATGTAAATGTTTGGTCGTGGGTGTGAGAGTAACACAGTGCACTCTACACACACACACACAGGATCCATACATAGTTTTAGGAAGAGGTATGATGAAGCTCATGGAGCAGGGAGAGAGATGACCTAGTAGCGACCAGTGAAAAGGCGGGGCCAGGAGCTATGACTCCATCACTGCAACTACAATTAGGTGAGTACACACACACACACACACACACACACACACACACAGGAATGTTAGGATGTATTTCTTCAGTCATAGAGTTGTCAGGAAGTGGAACAATCTGGAGAGTGATGTAGTGAAGGCAGGATCCATACTTAGCTTTAAGAAGAGGTAGATGAAGCTCATGGAGCAGGGAGAAAGTGGACTTAGTAGCGACCAGCGAAGAGGCAGAGTCAGAGCTGTGAATCGACCCCTGCAACCACAAATATGTGAGTACACATATACACCATTATTATTATTATTATTATTATTATTATTATTATTATTATTATTATTATTATTATTATTATTATTATTATTATTATTATTATTATTATTATTATACTTGATTGGAATGACCCCCTTGTGTGTTATCAAGTGCAAGGTGTAGTAGAGCGATACTCCGTCCACTAAGTGCAAGTCAGACACTACCCATCTGAACTGACCTAGCTCTATCGGAGTCTACCTGGAGGGTGTTCCGGAGGTCAACGCCCCCCCTGCCCGGTCCTTGACCAGGCCTTACAGTGAATCAGGACCTTATCAACCAGGCTGTTACTGCTGGCCACAAGCAATCCAACATATGAACCTCAGCCCGGCCGGTCAGGCACTGACTTTACTGATCTGTTCAACTCCTGTTGAAGACAGTTAAGGGTCTATGGGTAATCCCTTATGTATGATGGAAAGCTGTTGAACAGCCTTGGGCTCCTGACACTTACTGTGTTTTCTCTCCTGCTCTTCAATGGGGATGGGGATGTAATACAGTGTGCCGAGTCTTCTGCTTTCATAGGAAGTGATTTCTGTGTGCAGATTTGGGACCAGTGCCTGACAACGTTGACACCGTGAAGCAGTACTCCCTAGCACTCTAATAATGTAGAGACTATCAAGGAAGTACTCATCTAGCACTCTAACAATGTTGAGACCATGAACCAGTACTCACCTAGCACTCTAACAACGTTGAGACCATGAACCAGTACTCACCTAGCTCTCTAACAACGTTGAGACCATGAACCAGTACTCACCTAGCACTCTAACAACGTTGAGACCATGAAGGAAGTTCTCGACTGCTCTTTGATATTCGTGAATGCAAGTCTCGCTACGGCTCCGGTGATGAGACATTCAGATCTCCCTCACTCCACAGAATAATCAATCAACCTACTAACATCTCCCCAAAAACATCGAATATCAGTTGAAATGGCATAAAAGTATATTGAGCTGCGGGCATT